>CAUYRT010047119.1:0-42994 GCA_963574885.1 Lepilemur ruficaudatus
GCATGCTTGATGTGTATTTGGGGATGGGTATTAGGGGTCTCAATGGGGGGTGGGAAGTCCTCTAAAACTGATTCATGTGAATAGCTGTACAACTTGGTAAATTTACTAATAACCATTTAATTGTACACTTGAAATGGAGTACAGACATGATATGTAAATTACACTTCAATAAAGACAAAAAAAATATGCAGCCACTCACCAACACATGGAGGCCACTGGGCTTCAGCATATTCCCTTCACTTGGTCCAGTTCCTCCGCTATTCTGTAGTCACTCTAGAGGGCAGATTTAGGTAAAATCCAACAGGAATTCAGTTTATGCTATAAGAGGGCATAATTCTGTGCAATCTTAGCTCTTGGTATTGGCTATGCTATATCTTTCTTGTTTTACACATTCCAAATTATCCTAAAACTTGATGTAGCTGTGATACAAAAAGGATAGTGTTTCTGCATTTTGTAGTGTCAACGAGAAAAGATTCCCAGTGCTCAGAGTCACTGTGTTGCACGAGCCTAGGGGACTCCATTCACATGTTATTCCCCTTACATAGACTAGAGCACGGTCTCCCAGTCTATTAACATTTGTAGGGAGAAGTTAATCTCAGGAAATGATGAAGGACCACTGATGATGCATCCTCAAGGAAACTTTTAATAGGGACTCTTTGGAGATTATTCTCCTGAAAGAAACAAAAAAATCACGGCTGCTGAAAATTAAACACTGAACAGCGTCAAAACTAAGTAGTCAGAGGTCCTCACTGTTGTCAAGAATTAGGACATTGTTAATGTAAAAAAAGCATAACCCTACATAGAAAGAGTCCTTGTAATTTAAATATTTATTAATTGAGATTTTATTTAATCAAACATAAGGAAATCTGAGTAAAGTCTTAATATAACAATACTTATATGTGTAAAACATTATATAGGCTACACATAAAGTTTATTTCATGGCTGGCATGATTTTCTCTGTGGTTGTCTAAAGGCCCAGTATCCACAGGACGGCAGCTGCTGAGATAAAATACCAAGTAACAGCAGAGGGCCCTTCACAGGCAGAATTGTGTTTCATTTATTTTCATTGCAAAGAAAATATAGAAAATACCCATGTAATATTATTGAACAGATTAAGAAAGCATACGAAGGAGAACAGATTGAAATTCTGCCTGCAAATGTACCAGGTCTGATCAAGGAATAAAAGACATTTAAAAAAATGAACAATAGAAATTTATGTCATATGAATCTCACACTGAAGGATGCAGTTCATGCAATGCTTGCACAAAGGGAGCAGTAACTAATAGTTATGTAAAATGGAAATTAATAGAATCACTAGATTTAAAACAAATTTTATTGTGGTATTTTTTAAGCAAAAGTCGAATGTAAATAGCACAATAAACTTCCATGTACCTGTTATGCAGGTTCAACATTATCAACATTTTGCAATCTTGTTTCATTTACCTTCCTAATTTTTCTAAATATTTAAAAAACAAATCCCAGAAATCATAAATTGTTCAGAATTTCATATAGATATGAAATATATATATATAATTATTTCAAAATATTATACAGGTACAAATGTTTTTGGTTCCGTGGATCATTTTGTTATGCTTCAGTCAGGGATATAAGTGTGCCCATCACCCGAATAGTGTTCAGTGTATCTGATAGGTAGATTTTCACCACTCCATTCCTATATCCTCCCCCATGCTTGATTTCCACTGAGTTCTACTTCCATCTGTGCATGTGTGCTCATCAGTTAGTTCCAATTTAATAGTGAGTACGTGTGGTGTTTGTTTTTCCGTTCTTGAGATACTACACTTAGGATAATGGTCTCCAGTTCCATTAAAATTGTTCCAAAAGGGCTTAATTCACACTTTTCCATGGCTGCATAGTATTCCATAGTATACATATACTCCATTTTGTTAATCTATTCATGAATTGACAGGTACTTAGGTTGATTCTGCATCTTTGCAATTGTGAATTGTGCTGCAATAAATATTCAAGTGCAGGTGTCTTTTTGATAAAATGACCTCTTTTCCTTTGGGTAGATACCCAGTAGTGGGATTTCTGGATCAAGTTATCACTTGATCTACTTTTAATTCCTTTAAAAGTCTCCATACTGATTTCCATAGAAGTTATACTAATTTACAGTCCCACCAATAGCATATAAACATTCCCTACTTTCTGCATCCATGCCAGCATCAATTATTTTTGGACTTTTCTATTTTGGGGTAAGATGATATCTCATTGTGGTTTTAATTTGCTTTTCCCTGAAAATTAGTGACCTTGACCATTTTTCCATATGTTGATTGGCCATTTGTCTATCTTCTTTTCAAAAGCTTCTGTTCATGTCTTTTGCCCACTTTTTAATAGGGTTTTTTTTTCTTGCTGTTTCACTTGAGTTCTTTTTATATTCTGGTTATTAATCCTTTATCAGATGTGTAGCTTGCAAATACTTTCTACCATTCTGTCTGTTGAATATTTCCTTAGTTGTGCAGAAGCTTTTTAATTAAGTTCCATTTAGTTATTTTTGGTGTGTTTTTGTGATTGCCATTGGATCTTCTTCATAAATTCTTTGCCTAGGCTGATACCTAGAAGAGTTTTCCCAAATTTTCTTCTGGAATTCTTACGATTTCATGCCTTACATTTAAGTCTTTTATAAATCTTGAATTAATTTTTATGAGTGGTGAGAGATATGGATCCTGTTTCATTCTTGTGCATGTGGCTATCTATTTTTCAAGCACCATTTATTGAATAGGGCATCCTTTCCCCAATGTACATTGTTGTCTGCTTTAAAAAAGATCAGTTAGTCGTAGGCAGGTGTTTTTATATCTGAGTTCTTTGTTCCATTATTCTGTGTCTATTTTTGTGCCAATCCCATGCTGTTGTGGTTACCATAGCCTTGTAGTATAGTTTGAAGTCTGGTAATGTGATGCCTCTAGATTTGTTCTTTTGTTTAAGAATACTTTGGCTACTCAGGCTCATTTTGAATATTTCAAGACCTAAAATCACATATTTCTCCAAAGAGCCTTTTTTTGCTTTAGTAGAAAATGACAATTTGATTCCAAAATGAGGATTCTATGGTTGTCCACTGTCACCAAATTATCTTTACTTTTATTTTTTTATTATCTGTTTATTTATTTTTAAGTTGTGGGTTTTTTATTTGTTTGCTTCTGTAGCATTATTGTTTTTCATTATAGAAAATTAACTGATGTAATCCATACAATAAAATTAATATAGATAAGATTGTATCTCATGCTAAAAATATATCTTTCTTCCAAGTTTTCATACAACAGTTGTAAAAATTGATCATAGATCAGAACAAAGAAAAAAATCATCTTTACATAGAGAACATATTTCATGAGTTTATAGGATATTAGATATTTAAATGAACCTGGCATCTTGTGCCAAAAAAACAAGGGAGATTTGAAAGACTATTAGAGGGGCATAAAAAAAAAGATACAAGAGGGAACAAGCTCTGATTGGTCAAAAATGGGGTGATTTGAGTCCCAGGAAGAATAACATTTGAAAATAATTATAATACACAATTTTAAAAGGCAGAAATTATATAGTCAATGTTTCAAATAAATGATTAATAAGCTCCTAAAATATTTCTTTTCCAGAACATTATGGGGATACAAATGTTTAGGTTATATATATTGTTTTTGTACCACCTGAGTCAGAGCTACAAGCATGCCCATCCCTCAGATAGTGCTCACTGCACCCATTAGGTGTGTATATATCCATCCCTTCCTCCCCCCTACCACCTGCCCGACACCCAATGAATGTTACTTCCATTGGTGCACATAAGTGTTGATCAATGAGTACCAATTTGATGGTGAGTACATGTGGTGCTTGTTTTTCCATTCTTGTGATACTTCACTTAGTAGAATGGGCTCCAGCTCCATCCAGGCTAATACAAGAGGTGTTAAGTTCACCATTGTTTTTCATGGCTGAATAGAACTTGGTGGCATGCATACACCACATTTTATTAATCCACTCATGTGTTGATAGACACTTGGGTTGTTTCCACATCTTTGCAATTTGTGAACTATCCTGTTATAAATTTTTAGAGCTATTTAGTAATCAAACTTTAAAATTCATACATCTTTATATAAGGAAAATATTTCATGAGTTTATAGGATATTGGATATTTAAATTTCAGATTTTAGGGTCCTTACTTGAATTTTTAAATTTATATTCAGATCTTTTCCCTTTAATCTGAAAATCGTGATTCCTAGTGGTGTTAACATAATTATGTGTTTTTTTAATCTTATGATATACTCATAATAGTTTCAAAATACCAATGCCGCATTTCCACTAATAATAAAACCAATGAGTACAATTTAATATAGCCTCCTTTTAAAATAATTTTTGTTTTGGGATATATACCACAAGGACTTTATAATGAAAATATTGGTTTTTAAATCCTTCAACATAATTATTTGTTATGTAGTTATGCCACCAGCTTAGTATAGATTCACTTCAATCGCTTTTCAGAATGTAAGGATACTTTTTGTTATTTATCTTTACTTTTGTTTATTTGATATTTATTTGATATGTAAACAAGGTTCCAAAGCCAAAACTCAAACCAGAAGTCTAACTTCTCTGTCCCTGCCTCTTCTTATAGGTAACATATTTGCTAGTTTTTTGTTTATCTTTTTGTCTTTCATAATACATATATACACATTTATAAACATATGTACATATGTACATGTGCATATATGTGAGAGCATATAAATACCTACATATGTATGTGTATTTGTGCTCATTTATACACATACACTATCTACTTTTTTTTTCTTACATAAATAGTAATATATTACAAAAACTTTTTGTGCCTTTTTTTAACTTAACAGTTTATCCTGGTGATCACTATAAAACAGTAGAGTGAGGTTGTCCTTATTCATTTTTATAGCTGCAGAGTACTCCATTCAATTTTATTCAAGCAGTTCTCTAATTATAGGAATTGGTTTTTCCCAGTATTTTCTTACAAATACTGTTATGAAAGGTACTGTTATGAACAATCTTTGTATATGGCATTTTATACTCTTGCTAGTGTATTTTAGGGTAAGTTCCTGTTAGTGGGATTGCTGAGATAAAGGATAATTGTATGTGTAATTTTGCTAGATATCAAATTCCCTTGGGTTGTATCATTTTATATTCCCACCAGCAGTGAATGAGAGTAACTGATTTCCCACAGGCCAACTATGGGATATGCTGTCAAATTTTTAGATGTTTGATGATTGGTAAGTGAGAAATGGTATCTGAGAATAGGTTTAATTTGCATTTTTTATTATGAGTGAGGATGAGCATCTTTATATATTATTTATTTTTCTTTGCAAATTCTTCATAGGGTAACTGGTCTTTTTGTTCTCAAATATTAAATTCTCTTTGCATTTCCTATGGTATGAACATTTTATCTGTGCTATATTATTAGTATTTTATTTTCTAGTTAACTATTTGTCTTTTTACTCTTCCTCTGTGTGTGTTTGCCATAATTTTTAAAGATGTATAAACATTTATCAGTCCTTTCTTCTATCACTTCTTGATTTTAATTCATAATTAGGAGAGTATTCTCCACTCTGATTTATAAAGGAATTACCCATTTTATTCTAGCACATGTATTGTTATATTTTTTATATTTAAACTTTTGATATATTTGAAATTTATCCTGATATATGATGTGAGGAATGATCCAAAATTATACTATTCCATATGATTATATAATTTTCTCAGCACTGATTTGAGACGCTGCGTTTATTATATCCTAAATTCCCCTATGTCCTAGGATCCATTTTCTGGATTTTCTACTCTTTTCTACTAGTATGTCGATCATTCATGTTATAATACCAGACAGTTTAATTATAGAGACTTTATGATACATTTTAATACCTGAGTGAAGTTGTCTCTTCTTTTCAGGATCTGTCTTAATATTATTGCTGGGTTGTTTTTCCATATGAACTTTAAAATTAACTTGTGTGACTCTAGAAAAGAGATTCTTACAGTATTTTTATTGGGATTGTATCAAATTTAATGTAGCTTAGAGAAAATTGTCATCTTTAGAATGCTATGTCTTCTCATCCAGGAACATACAATATATTTTCACTTCTTCAAGTCTATTTTTGTGTCTTTCAGGAATGTTTTACCAAAAATAATTAAATTACTAAATAAAACATATTACAGGCAAATTTATTTAGTTTTAGTATTGACTAGGTGAACCTTTATAACTTAGAATATGTACATTAATTTATATGGAGCTGACTATGTCTTTGTCATGGTTTCTACTGAAAAATATATGTCATTCAAGAAACTTATCTTTATTACTTTATAAACAATCATTTTTTCAAACAATCATTTTTTCTGTCTTATTTATCAGATAACTTAAAATGAATCTGATAATATTTTCACTTGAGTATACTAAATAGCATATTTACCCCATAATAATATTAGACTTCTACTCATAAATTCTAATTTACATATAAAGTAGTCTCAGGATCAGGTAAGTTTTAGCCTTTGTATTGCAATCTCCTTATTTTAGCTTCAATTTGGCTGTGTATACAGTTAAATAAAAGTGGACAAAAATTATGTACTCATTGAAAAGCATCATAATCTGAGGAAATATTGATACTTAGCTTTATTTTCTTTACCTTATATTTGTATCTGCATGATCTCTTTATTATTTTAATCAAGGTAAGTATATTGAATATTTAATATTGCAAAAAGTCAATCCATACGATCTATATAATAGAAAACAATATGTTTAAAACATGCAACCCCTATAGTTGGACTCCTTTCTTTAATGTGTAACAAAACTTTCTTTATCACTTTGGGTTCCAGTTTTGAAGAACCTGCAAGTCAATATTCAGTGTGCCATGATTCTCAAATGGGGGCAAGTATCTTGCCCTCCATGGAGTGTCTGAGAGTAGTGAGGGGTGTTTTTTGTCTGACCTTCTAACTAGAGGAAAAGGTGCTACTAGCATTTTGTAGTCAGGACCAAGGAAACAAATGTCTTATTATAAAGATAAAGTCATCTGTAGGAGAGAATTGCCTTGCCCAAGTTCTGGGTGAGCTATTAGAAATCTCCTAGGACATCTAGAATCCTTGTTTGTGTTTTCTATTGTTAGGACTCCATTAATTTTGCATTTAGAATTCCCACTGATTCGGATTCCTATTGTGTGAGGGCATAATATTTAGGGCTGTAGAGATTAGAATCAGATCAGTTGCTTATTTGTCATGTTATTTTTTTATTTGTCATGTTATTTATGTGTGATCAGAAGCAAAATTGTGTGCCTTTTTGTAGTAGAACCCATAAATCAATAGATACTATATAGTATACCAGAGATACAATGTAATATGTTGATACAATGTATCAATTTATATTAATGAAGCTGTGTTTGTGAAGGTCTGTGTTTCTTGTGCTGATGTATATTCCTGTCCTGGGCTCTTAAGTTGTACAGAAATCAATTAGAATTATGTTTTCCCCAATGCATCTTCCTATGGGAGAAAAAAGACATAGGCAAGGGAAAGTGAGGCCCTGGGAAGACAATTATTTTCAGTTCTTACACTGCAATAGTTACATGATGGAAATATGTACTTTCCTTCAAAATGCCAAACAATATTTTGCTTTTTGCATAAGATTGCACTTTTAACACCCTTGATTTACTAGAGTGTCCTAAATATCTAATTCACAGTATTTCAAAACTATTCTATTTTTTTCTGTAAAGGAATAGTTTAAGTTTAGGCTCTCAGCTATAACTAAGTGAAGTGAATGTTTCTGTTTTCCAGGAGCCATTTCCAGAAACAAGTTTATTAAATTTCAATTGAGAAAGTAGATCTTATTATTTTAATGGTAATGCTTGGCAAGATGTTCTTTAAAAAAAAAAAAATTTCATTTTTATCATGAGTACTGACTCGGGGAAAAACAAACAATAAAAACCGAAAGAAAATATTAGGTAATCATTTAACTCTTTTGAAAGGAAGGAGATGTTAACTTCAAAGGTAAAAGGAGTCATTAAAAACCTACCAAGATACAAAACAAATGTAAGAAGATTAATGTGAAATATCAACAGAACCTTTTTCTTTTAAATTCCAACCACCAGAGCCTATCCAAACTAAAAACCCTTCAGCCCTGCAAGCCTCTACCACAGCCTTGCTTAAATATGTCAGAAGCAGGCACAGGAAATAAGAGCTGGCAGTTTTCCCACCTGTTATAAAAAAGACGGAAGCCCATCATGAATGAAAGCACACAACGCTGCATTTGCCATCTGCATAGCTTCCAAATCTCTTGTATTTTATAGCAGTGGCCTGCCAAAACCCCGGCAAGCCAAAACCAGAATAAAACTCCCAATCTGAAAGAGAGAATATGGCAAATAATAAAATCAGACAGCAGAGAAGTAAAATTGCAGAAAATCAGACTAAAATAACAAAACTGTCAAGCAGTGTTGAGAGAGCTAAGAAATGCGTACAAAAGAGGATTTGGAGGAAAACTGAAGTCTGAGGATAATGCAAACCATTGTTCAGTTGAAAGGTTTTCCAAAGCGAGTATGTTTGCTGGTAATAAAATGCTAAACCTTCCCAGAAAATGTTGCTTCTTTCTCATTTCTAATATTCTAGCTATGTTTGTTTGAGATAAAGCAAACCTTATGTCTTTGAGCAGTTGGGTGCCATTTTATTTTGATAAAAGAATAGACTTCTGAGAGGGACTCAAACTAAGCCAGTGTTTGATAGCTCTTAATTTGTCACTTGGGATATATTCAAAATTAGAAGCCAAATAAACACAGCTTTGCAACATTTAAAGCTAATAATCTTCAAGACATTTTTAGGCAGTTGCTAAGGGGATTTGTGAATTTGATTTTATGCAGGTCCAGTGCAATTCTAGAAACCAAAATGCATCAAGCTCTTCCAATGCATATTAATAAATTAACCAGGAAGAAACAGGTATATATAGAATTTTTTAAAGTGACCTAAACTTCCCCTGAAGGAGTAAAGAGGCAAATTTGAATGAATTTTTTGTTAGACTGTAGGCCATCTGTATTCCCATTCCCAGCCCTACATATGGCATATTAAGTGCCTATCCCATCTCCCTAAAAATTAGAAGATAAAGATATTAACAATAAGAAATTTGCCATAAGGAAAGATTGAAAATGTGTGTGTCATTTATTATTATAAATACTCAACTTTATGCTATCTTTTCCTAAAGTCTCTGGTTAAACCTTAAACTGAAAGAAGAAATGCTATTTCAGTTACAGATAATATGAGATAATTAGGCTTTCTGGCCAATTAATAACTGCACCATGGTGGAATGTTCTGTAGATATCAACCCTATTAATGGTCATCTAAAATTGGAAGCACCTCCATATTTTATCACTAGCCCCCAAAGCCCAGATATTCTTTCCACTTGGAGTTCAAAGCCTATGGACCAGGCTTGTTTTAGGCCCAGGGAAATGGCTCAAGACATAGGTAGCATAAACTAATTTCAGTGTGTGTTAAGGAGGCTTCATCACAGTGGAGAAGATGGATGAGCTTTGCAACACTAGAAAACGAAGTAGATTTTCTACTTTTGAATTCCTGAGGTTAAGAGCAATTTGCTTCATGTGTTAGCGCATCAAGAAGAGTGAAAATAAGGAATGGGAGGAACACATCGTTAGAGACAAAGAAAAGGTCAAAGAGAAGAAAGCTATGAGGAGGTATTAATTCTTGCCTCTAACAGCTTCAACAGCCAAGGGCAGAAGAGGATCCATGCCTTTCCAGGGCACCCTTCACTCCCTCTGGGAATGGGAAGGGGAACAGACAGGGACCCTTCTGTTCCTAAGCATACATCCCAGGTGCCCAGGGTCTATGAAGGAAACTTGAAGAGCAAGATGCTTGAATCTGTGCTTCCTCGGGGCACCGTGGGAGCTCTTTCAAGACAGGAGCTTCTCTTAGCTGATTTTCCAGGCAGTCCTGCACTGCGTCCTACTTGCACCAGAATAATCATTGTCACAAAGATTCAGTGAAAAAGAGTTGAGAGAAAGATGCAAGTTCCCCACCACATAACAGAAATTCTGCTGGCCTCCAGTGCTCAGCAAAATTGTTATCAAGTATATGAGGCAGGTACCAAGGTAACTACTGGGCCTGGGAAAAGTGCCCAGCACTTTGTTGGGTGCCTCAGCACGTTCTTGCCTTGAAATGGCCCCCACAGTCTGGCCCTGACTGCTTTAGCGCTGCTTTGGCTGTCCTATAGTGTCAAAGCCTGTAGCTAACTGTAGCACTAAAATCCCCACCTAGTAGAAGATTTTAATATCATTAACATAACATGGGCTGCCTGACAGCATAGGATGATGGTTCTGCACCTGCATGTTTTGTTTCACTGTGAACAAGCAAAGATACAATGTAAAACCTTTGCATTACTCATTGGGAAGAGATTTAAAGCAACAGGGTGGACAGATGTGGATTTTGCAGGTAAGAAAGCTCCTGTGGAAGAAATTCCTGTGCTGCCTAGGAACAAGTGTCATAGTAAGTGATGTCTAATAAATTCATCTAACTCATGAAGTGGGACTTGTCTGAGTCATTCTTTGGTCTTTTGGTTCCCTCTCAGTTTTGGGGGTGGTTTTTCTGCACTGTCCTGAGATTTTCACAAAACAATAGGGACAGCAGTTTAATTGGTCCTCATGAGGATGAATTCATATGGTACCTGGTGGAGCACAACCCAGCAGAGGAAGTGAGGGGCAGGCAAGATTACTGCAGATCAACTTGGAAACTCACCGTGTCCCCAGTCAGCCCAAGAGCACCGCAGGCTCCTTACAGACAGTGACTATGGCATCACTGGTTTTAACTGCAGTCTTTGATACAGTGAGTGCTCAGTAAATGCTCTTTGGATAAATAAATATGTCAGTATGACTTTGAAGTCACTCAGACTAGGATCTGAAAGCTGGTTTTTTATTTAAGTGTGTAATCTTAGGCAATAATTGAGTATATAACCTTGAACAATTTAATAATTAACCTGTCAGTTTCCACATCTGGAAAATTATGATACTGCTTAGATGGTTGTGAACATTAAGTGAGAATGTCTATGGAAAGTAGGTACTAGCATGTCTGTACTTTTCTCTCTTCTATCTTGTCTTCCTTATGCCGACCCTTTTCTTTGGAACACATTTCTCTCTTTGGTTTTTTCTTATTTGTTTATTTGACAAGGCTGATCTCAAACCCAAATATCTCTGTGGAGATTTTTCTACCTGCCTGCTTTTTCCTTCTCCTCTCACCTAACTGGATGTAAACTCTACCCCTTTAAGCCTAGGTACTACTTTAATTGCTTCGTAAGTATAATTTGCAGTCAGTGTGGCTGTGTTTTATTCAATGAATTATACTTGAAGTGTGCATTGCATTTTTACTTATTAAAATCTTTTGCACGTGAAAGAATATGTAAAGCAAAGTAACAAAAGCAGTCACTTTGTATAAGAAAAATTTAATCGGGATAATTGTCCTTCTCAGTTGGGAATCTCTGCATCCTAAGTCAGTCATTTTGCTGTCTGAGATGAACTAGTACAGTGATCAATTTAAAAGGCTTGCCATTTAAAATGTATTGACTCTTTTTTCCTTCTGCCCATCTGGAGCTCATGTCAATAAGTTTTTGTACTGTGTGTCATTTGACAAGTCACAGAAACAAAATTCTCTGTGAAAACTCTTATTCCAATGTAAAAAGTAGCAGAGTAGAGTTACTAGTGTGATGTGTGAGTCAACCTGATTCTCCTTTTTTGGTTAGTACCAAGTATTTTTTAAGATAATATTCTAACAGCTTTTCTGATGGGTTATCTTCTGTTAATATTTAGAAACAACTCCTTAAACTGAAAGGATCCTGTCAAATGATCTAATCGAAGGCCCCCAATTGCTTAAAGGGAAGCAATCAGATTCAGGAAAGGGGTTTGCATAAATCACAAAACTAGTATGTAGCAAAGAGCAGAATAGATTCCAGTTCTGGCTCTCCTTTCCCAGTATCACCCAGTATTATTTTTATTTCTAGTTGATTTACTGAGTCACCTACTTGAAAAGCTATGTCTTAAACTGTGTCCATCTGATGCCAAGATAAAAGGCTGAAGAGTAGAATATTCAGATAATCCCATTTGTTATGTGGAGGTCTTAGTTTATGTGTTATGTCTTTTTTGTTTGGGCTGCTTTAACAAATGGCCATAGACTGCGTAGCTTAGGCAATAAGCATTCATTTCTCACAGTTCTAGAGGCTGGAAGTCCAAGATCACTGTGCCAGCATGGTCCGGTTCTGGTGAGGGCTCGCTTCCTGCTTCCAGGGGGCTGTTGTCTCTTTGTATCCTCACATGGCAGAGAGAAAGAGGAAGCAAGTTCTTTTGTGTCTCTTCTTATAAGGGCATTAATTCTATTGTTAGATTTCCACCCTTATGACCAATTTCCTCCCGAAGGCCCCATCTCCAAATACCATAGCATTGGGGATTAGAGTTTCAAAATACAAATATTGGGGAGAGTAGGGTAGGACACAAACATGCGGTCCATAACAGGAGGAAAATAATTAATCATGGTTTAATGGAATGGGTTTACTCTTAAAATGAGGCAAGAGACTAATAGATTCAATATTGCCACATTCAAAGAAAGTGCATGATGCCGAGCGGCGTTGGTGGTATAGTGGTGAGCATAGCTGCCTTCCAAAGAAAGTGCACGAGGAAGCATTTGAGTAGTTAATACATTTGTGTATATTCCTTATTGTGTGGCATATTCATTGTAAAAGTGGTTATTACTCTATCATGAAATAGAAATTTGAGGATTATAGAGCATTTAAATTGCAAATAAGATATTTTATCCATTTTCTAAAATATTGCATAATTCAGAGTCATTATTGTACTCCTATGGGGAAGAGAGTCTTAACACTTCTTCATTAGCTTTAGTTTCTAGTAATCAATTGGTAATTACATAATAAAGAGGTGAAATCGGGTGTTTAGCACAAAAATATGTAAGACTACTATGTTCCTCTATTGTAATCAGCTCTTGATTGTGATTTCAACCGAAGGGAAGGTTAGCATGTGGTCTTCCTGGGATGCCCTGAAAACTCTAGCTGAGCAGGACTGGGAACACTCACTCCCACTACTTGTTTCTTTCTGTGATGTGGTAATGAAATCGATACAATTGTATTAACTCTTTATTGTCAATTGTTATGCTGCACAAATATTTGAACTTTCTAAGCTATGGCCATGGCTATGAAGGACCATAATCATTCTAGTTTGTGAAAAGTGAACAGATCTTCTTTCTTTCCATGAGACATGTTTTTATGATGAAAAGTCTTCTTTTCTTTTGGGTAAATACCCAGTAATGAGATTGCTGGATTGAATGGTAGGTCTACTTTTAGTTCTTTGAGGCGTTTTCATACTGTTTTCCATAGAGGTGGTACTAATTTGCAGTCCAACAGACAGTGTGTAAGCATTCCTTTCTCTCTGCATCCACACTAGCATCTATTGTTCTTGGACTTTTTATAAAAGCCATTCTAACTGGGATAAGGTGATATCTCATTGTGGTTTTAATTTTCATTTCCCTGATGATTAGGGACTTTGAGTGTTTTTTTCATGTTTATTGCCATTTATCTTTCTTTTTTTTGAGAAGCTGCTGTACATATTCTTTGCTCACTTTTTAATAGTGTTGCTTGTTTTTTCTTGCTTATTTGCTTGAGTTCTTTGTAAATTCTGATTATTAGTACTTTACCAGATGTGTAGCTTGTGAATATTTTCTCCCATTCTATAGGTTGTCTATTTTCTCTGTTGATTATTTCCTTGGCTGTGAAGAAGCTTATTAATTTAATCAAGTCCCATTTATTAGTTTTTGTTGTTGCCATGATTGCCATTGAGGTCTTCTTCATAAATTCTTTGCCTAGGCTGATATCTAGAAGAGTTTTTTCCTACATTTTTCTCTAAAATTCTTATGATTTCATGCCTTAAATCTAAGTCTTTTATCCATCTTGAATTATTTTCTATGAATGGTGAGATGTGGGGCTTCTGTTTCACTCTTATGCATGTGGCTGTCCAGTTTTTCAAGCGCCATTTATTGAATAGGGCTTCTTTTTCCCCATGTACGTTGTTATCTGCTTTATCAAACATCAGTTGGTTATATTTGAGTTCTCTGTTCTATTCCATTGGTCTATGTGTCTATTTTTGTGCCAATGCAATGCTGTTTTGGTTACTATAGCCTTGTAGTATAGTTTGAAGTCTGGTAATGTGATGCCTCCAGATTTGTTCTTTTTGTTTAAGAATACTTTTGCTACTCAGGCTCTTTCTGGTTCCAAATGAAGTATAAAATTAGTTTTTCTAGATTTGTAAAGTATGACTTTGATAATTTAATGGGGATTGCATTGAATTTGTAAATCACTTTGGATAGTGTGTGGACATTTTAACAATGTCAATTCCACCTACGCAAGAGCAAGCTATGTTTTTCCATTTGTTTGTGTCCTCTGTGATTTCTTTCCTCAGAGTGCTCCTTGTAGAGATTTTTAACCTCCTTGGATAGGTATATTCCTAGATATTTTATTTTCTTTCTGGCTATTGTGAATAATATTGAGTCTTTGATTTGACTCTCTATTTGACTGCTCTTAGTATATAAAAATGCTACTGATTTATGTACATTGATTTTTGTATCCTGAGACTTTGCTAAATTTATTTGTTATTTCCAGGAGTCGCTTGGTGGAATCTTCGGGTTTTCTAGATACAGGATTATCAGATATCTTCATCAGTGAAGAGCAATAATTTGAAGTCCTCTTTCCTGATTTGGATACCCTTACTATTCTTCTCTTGCCTGATTGCCCAGGCTGGGACTTCCAGCACTATGTTGAATAGAAGTGGTGACACTGGGCATCCTTGTCTTGTGTTAGTTTTTAGGGGTAATGCTTTCAACTTTTTCCTGTTCAGTATGATGTTGGCTATGGGTTTGTCATATATGGCTTTTATTATTCTGAGATATATTCCTTCTATGCTTGGTTTGTTGAAGGTTTTTATCACGAAAGGGTGCTGGTGATTTTGTCAAATGCTTTTTCTGCATCTATTGGGATGATCATACGGTCTTTGTTTTTGCTTTTTTTTATGTGGTGAATCACATTTATTGATTTACATATGTTGAACCATCCTTGCATCTCTGGGATGAATCCTTCTTGATCCTGGTGGATTATTTATTTGATGTGCTGTTGAATTTGGTTTACTAGTATTTTACTGAGGATTTTTGCATCTATATTCAGAAGAGATATTGGTCTGTAGTTTTCTTTTTTTGTTGTGTCATTTTTGTGTCCTTCCCTTGCTTTGATATCATGGTGACACTGACTTCATAGAATGAGTTTGGTAGGGTTCCCTCCTTTTCAATATCATGGAATAATTTCTTTATTGTGGGTATTCTTCCCACAATTCTATAAAACTTTGTAAGTTTTATTGAATTTGGCCGTGAATCCCTTTGGTCTGGGGTTTTCTTGTAGTGTTGTTGGGGTTTTTTTATTACTGATTCCATTTCACTGTCACTGTTTTATTCAGGAGTTCTATTTCTTCCTGCTTGAGTCTTAGGAGATTGTGTGTTTTGAGGAAATTGTCCATTTCCTATACATTCTCTAGTTTATGCATGTAGAGATTTACATAGTATTCACAGATGATGTTTTGTATTTCTGCAGTATCAGTTGTAACATCACCTTTTTCATTTTTGATGGCACTTATTTGGGTTCTTTTTCTTCCATTCTTGGTTAATCTAGCAAGAGGTCTGGCGATTTTATCTTTTTGAAGAACCAGTTTTTTGTTTCATTAATCCTTTTTATTGTTTTTCCAATTCATTTAGTTCTCCTCTGACCTTTGTTATTTCTTTTCTTCTGCTGGCTGTGGGTCTGATTTGTTCTTCCTTTTCTTGTTCCTAGAAGTGTGGCAATATGTTGTTAATTTGTGATCTTTCTGTCTTTTTGATGTAGGCATTTAAGACTTTGAATATCTCCCTGAGGAATGCTTTTGCTGTGTCCCAAAGATTTTGATATCTTGTGTTCCCTTTGTTGTTCAGCTGAAAGAATTTCTTTATTTCTTCCTTAATTTCATTCTTCACCTAATAGTTGTTCAGGAGCAGATTGTTTAATTTCCATGATTTTGTGTAGTTTTGTGTATTTCTCTTGTGATTGATTTCTAGTTTTATTCCACTCTGGTCTGAGAAGGTACATGGTATAAGTTTGAGTTTTTTGAATTTGTTGAGACATCTTTGTGGCCTAAGATATGATCAATCTTAGAGAATGTCCTATGTGCTGCTGAGAAGAATGTGTATTCTGTAGTTTTCCAGCAGAATGTTCTGTAAATGTCTGTTAGGTACAGTTGTTTTAAAGTTTGGTTTACGTCTATTATTTCTTTATTTACTTTCTGCTTTGATGTGTCTGCACAGACTCCAAGTAGCTCCCCAATCAACCCAGTGGTCTTCAGTGTAAGAGGGAGACCCTTCACTGATCAAGCTGCCTGTAACTTTTGTTTCTCTCCTAAAAAAATAGTTGTCCCCTCAGGTTTCTTCTATCCCTCTGTCTTCACCTCTTCCCACTAGTGTGAATTATAATGGCATGCCCAGCTTAATTTCCAAGATAGTGGATGATACTTGTGAGTAAGAATTAGCCACACCCTGTTTGCTTGAGTTGGTAGATGCTGTGATGAGCTATAGAGTTTTTCTCCCTATCAGTTGTTGATGCTTGTTGGAGAGAGCCAGCTTCTGAGATGTTCTTTCGTGCTTTTGATAAGCTCTAGTCCCTCAGGTGGAATGCTTGAATGCCCCAGGATTTGGGAGGGGCACTGTAGACCCCAGGAGGTTGCTTGGACCCCACTTGAGCAGAAGTGGGTGGAGGAGTGAGGCCAGGCATAGTTAGATTGTGTGAACTTGCAAGACTTTGCAAAGCCTCGGCAAGGCTCAGAGTTTGTTTTCTCAGCCACTAAGGGTAGCTTCTGGGATGGCCTCTTATGTCACCCTCCTTGGAGGAAAGCCCTGCATGGAATGTCCCAGCTCTGGGATCACACAAATTCTCTCCACAATTCTGTGGCTGCCTCAATGCTTGGGCTTATCGGGGTGGAAAAGCCTCCAAGTAACTTGATAGCCCACTGATCACTGGAGGAGTGTGCAGGGAAGAAAGGGATTCCTCCTTACCCTTTCTGTCTCTCTGGGTTTGATCCTTGCCAATATCTTTTTTCCTTTATTCTCTTCCCTCTCTGTTTTGTGATTTTCCTCTGTGAGGTCCCCAGCAGGCTCTGGCACTTCTCTCTCTTACCTACACCTGAGCTTCATCCCCTTTCCTTTATCTGAAGTCCAGAAAGCGATGTCACTAGTCTGTCATCTTGCCCTTTCTCCCACATTATTTTTATCTATTTCTTGTTTACATTATTTCTAACCCTTTACTAGTACACAGAGTTCTGTCATGAATATTTTTGAACACATGCATTTGTGTACCCTTGTAAGTACATTTGTGGGATACATTGCTAGAAATGGAATGTGGAACCAAATTTTAAATTGTCACTGATTTTTGCTAAACAACACTTCATATATTGTAGCAGTATATGTACTCTCATTAACAGGGCATGAGAATACCTTTTTCTTACATCTTAATTGAACAGTATTATCATTAGATTTTTTTGATAACAAAGATTGATGATCAGACTTTTCCAAACTGAATTATATATATTGTATGTCATTTTAATGTAAATTTTTCTTATTATAAATGATTTAAGTACATTTTTATAGGTTTAAAAGCCATTTGTATTTCAGAAGAGTAGGTATTTCTGAGAGATATTTAGAAGGTACTCAAACTATCAAAGGTCATCCCTGGAGTTAATGATAGGATTAGGCCTAGATCCAATATTTCCAAAATTATAAACTAATGAAAGATGCATTCCTGTATTTTTCTTAATATTGAGCTCAAAGGCCATCCCCTCAATGGTGAATTCTCTGACTGCTCTAGAAAAGTGACTCCCTTCCGTGTGCTCCATTAGCCTACTGCACACATTTCTCCTCAAGTCCTTACTGCAGTCTATGTGTATGTGTTATTCAATGATTTGAATTTTAAAGCGTTATACACTTGTAGCAAAAAGCCAAACAGTAAAGGAGTGTCAAATGTAAATAGGTAATTTTTATTTTATTATTCTAATCTCAGCTCTCTAATAGAATCCCTTAGGTACTGATTTATATGAATCTCAAAACTTCCAGTACCGTATTTTTTGCTTATACAAATAAAAAATATATTTATACTTATAAGTAAAAACAATATTGTGAGCAAATAGTATATACTATTGGGTAACTTGTTTCAACAACAATATATTAAAATCATTTTTCTAAGTTAATGCATACAAATCTATCTTATCCTTTTTAAGAGCTCATAGAGAAGTCTATTGAATGGGTATAACATAATGAAGAAAAACATTTCTTTACAGATGGAAATTTCAGGCCGTTCCAAGTTTTTTTCCCCTACTACAAACAACGCTGCCATAAATCTATATACATATATCCTGCAGTACTTGCACTTTTATTTCAGTTGGATACATTCCCAGAGCAAGATTTTGGGGTCAAAGGGTAGGTGATTTTAAAGTTTAATAAATGTTTCCAGATTACTTTTTCCAGAATTTTGTCATAATTTATAACTTTACCAACAGTGTACGAGAGAAATGTTTTCCTAAGCCTTTATCAGTGCTGAATGTTGTCAGTCTTTAAAGATTTTGTGAAATTTATGGACAAAAGTTTGGTGCTTTCTTGTTTTTATTATTTGCACATTTTTCTGATTACTACTGAGAGTGTGTTTCTTCAACATTTTCTGATATGTAAAGCACCTTTTCATAGTCTTTGTCCATTTATATAAAGGGTAGTTTATCAATTTCAGAGCTTTATTGCATATTTTGGGTAGTGCGTGTTTTGCAAATATTTTATTCCAATCTTTCACTTATCTTTTGACTTTGTTGTTGGGATCTATGACCACACAGTTCTTTTTTTCATGGAATCAAATGTATCTACATTTTATTTTTTGGCTTATAAGTATCTACTCTTACTTAAGAAGATATTCTTAAGATCTCCCTAGAACAAGGTTAAAAAATATGCTCCTAGATTCACTCTAAAAGTTTTATAATTTTTTTTACATTTAGTTCTTTAGTACACTGATAGTAAAAACTTTGATATAGTTTATTAATATTATATTCTCCCATAATAATGCATTTTATCTAAAATAATACCTAAATTCTAAGATTAGGAAAACTGAGACCTAGTGAAGCCAAGTGACTTGCTGAAGATCATACAAATTATTAATTGTGTACTTGTTCTTATTTTCTTTTCCCTCTAGAATTTAAGCTTAAGCAAGCAAAGACCCTCCCTCTGTTGTTTACTTCTGTATCATTGACACCAAGACACCTAATATGAATAGATAAATTCTCTTGATCATTAGACATGAGTATATCTATCTTTTCCTCTAGTAAATTTTGTCAATACGGTGGTGCCAAGATATTATGCTGTACATAGGAAGGTTTCCCACTGTGGAGATGTCCAAGTAAAAAAAAGCATAGATGTTTCAGAACATATTCTAGCATCATTGTGGCCAGCAAAGAGTAGCTCAATTTTTTTTTTTAATAAGGAAAAAGGAATTCGAAGAATGCAGACAAAAGAGGAGTTGGGAATGAGCCAACTCTCTTAGCTAAGTAGAATTAGCACTAATCCCAGTCATTTGGATTAAACATACACACACACACACACACACACACACGCACGCACACTAAGAGAAGCAGTAGTTCCGTGCACTACAGAGAGGACCGTATGCCACACAAGGAACTGGGATTTTGCCCCGGTTGCATCATTAACGATCTCTCACTTCAATGTATTCTAATTTCCTTATTTCTAAAATTAACCTAATAGTAGGTAACATATACCTATTATTTATTAAGTGCTTAGTGTGTAGAATAGTTTCACTAACTTTAGTTTCAGAATCCCTGTCTCACATAATTTTTAAAAAAACTCCATGGGGGAAATACTCATGAACATTTCATAAGTAAGAATACTACATTTTTAGTTAACTAATATTCCCAATATTACTTAACCAGTGAGTAGCAGAGTAAGGCTTGTCACCCTAGGTGTGCGTGACTCTCCAAGGCCCTCAATCATTCTAGCTCTAATCCATGAAGTTGGCACCAGATGAGATAAACTGCAGAGTGACTGCCTGCCTGCATATGGGCAGGGGTCCCTCAGATTTAACCATTTCTTTAGAGTCCTAGGCGCAGTTGCTACATAGTAAAAAAAAGAAACAAACAACAACAGAAAACCTTTTCATTGTTCAAATGTCCCAAAATGTGATTATCTTTCAGTTTTCTCTGCTTGTGGTCTTGGTCTTGAAACTAGAAACTACAGTTAATTTTAATACCATTGAGTGGTTGGAAGCTAAAGAAAATAATGGTTTGTTAGCAAGTACCTTCCAAATAGTAATCCTTCTGCCACTTCTTAATTAAAGCAGAGAGTAGAATAGTCGTAAATGGCTGCAAGGCTTGGGGATCACTATTTATCACCAGAACTTGGAGCCAAAAGTAACAATCATCAACCTCAAAGTATTGAACCTGAACGTCTTCACCAGAGACTCGCTAATGTTTTCAGAACATAGTAAGGAAGGCAGAAAGTCCAAGTGTATAAACTCACATCTGGTCATTTAGATCTTAGGGTTTAATTTTGAAGCTAGTAAAATAATGCATCCTGAAGTACTGGGAAGCTGTCACATACTTCCATCAGGGTCTTTGCCTTCTCAAGTGGCAACATTTTTCTTCTACGCTTATTGCGAATTGTGGGATTGTAGTAGGTAGCCACAGTAGAAAACTCCATCCAACTGCATAAGCTACCACCAACTCTACTGTGAAGGGCTGTGATTTGAAAGGGCAGCTGAAGGATCATCAGTCATCTGTCCCAATGGCCACATTGAGACAAATTAACATAATGAATTTCTTTGGAGTAGGGCTGAGGTGTTGGTAAGCATCAATGTCAGATGCTACTCCACTGAACTCTGCTTAATCAGAGATTGGCTGCTTGTTTTGATTTTGAGTAATTAAGTAGAAAACCCAAAAATCTGGCTGGTACTTTGTCTGTGTTATAAATATGGGACATGACACATTCTTTCTAAAGTGTTCAGATATATTAAATTGTTGTATTTATCTCAGAAATATTGTTGACAATATCCTCTGCCCTAAACTTTCTCAAGTACCTTGACTAGTGGTCAGTCTTTTTTTTTTCTTTTCTTTTCTTTTTATTTTATTATTATTTTTTTTATTTCAGCATATAAGGGGGTACAAATGTTAAGGATACGTATATTGCCCTTGCCCCCCTGTCCCCAGTCTTTATGTTCCTATTTCCACTATGAAGATGCTAAAAGCTACAAAAGGTAAATTGTATGTAACTCCAAAGACTCATGTTGGAAGTACTCAGATTTTCTGAGACAGAATTTAAATTTTTCATCTTATGCTCCCTGTGACTAACCTCAATTTCTCTTCTAATAGTTCCTTCTGCTAGATGCCACAGCTTGATTAGGACATCAATGGGAGACAGAGACTCTGATTTCCTAGGGTTTATAGACAACTAAGTTAGTTATGATAGTATAGTTTTTTCACTGAAAGTGATTCTCTGCTTATAGACAAACTTTCATCTAATGAACTTGTAAATTATTCATTAAGAAAAATCAACTGTTTTCTTAAAAGACATTCTGAGGCAAGTAGTGTTGGTGGAGGTCTTGGGCGAATTCACCAAGTGTCACATGATGCCAGTCGGAGTCACAGGTCAGCGGTGTGTGAGGTTCCCAGTCTCTCATAGTCTCATGGGGAGACACTGGGGCCTGTGTGCCAGATGCAACCTACTCTCATAGCCTCTTCGTCACGCAGGCATTAGGGGAAGGCCTTTGTCAGCATGAGAGTAGTGGTCTTGCAAGCAGACAGGGACCCTGTGCAGTTTGACTGCTGCCCAGGGGAGCTGCAGACAGTGCTGTCAGCACCCGGAGACCCTGTGGGATGTTGTGGCCATGGGCAGCCCGTCCTGCTGCAGTGTACAGCAGTGGCTCACTGGGGTCATCCTGTCGTCATTCCTTTCTCTACACAGTGACAATATAATTCCCATTTAGTAAGAAAAAGAAATTAAGAAACTAATTTCTGTCTTGGGTAATTAAGGAAAATAGGGACAATTTATGGAAATGCATCTTGAGCTACTTAATGTACGAACCTTCTCCCTGTTAAGCCTATTTCCCTCCCTACCTCATGCAAGGTGTGCCAGTGATTTTAACTCAATACATTAAAACAATCAAATGGGTTTCTTTGAGAGTATGTAAATTTATGATTTGAATGTACAAGTATATGCACAAAAGCCTTATTCTTTCTCAATATACTTGAATAAATCCCATTAATGTCAGCTAGAGTTGTGAATGCCTATCAAGGAATAAACAAAATGCATTTGAAAATCCTCTAACATTATTCACACAAACTCTGTTTTGTATGTGTATTGTAACATGAAATTTGCTCTTATTCCTTTCTCTAAGTTGAAGCAATATGCGTCAATGTTCATTTCTTTAAATGCCATGATTGTACATTTCCTGCATTCAAAAAATTAATCAGAGATGTAGATGTAGCCCAAAGTATGTGCTATTCCAAGCCAAGTTTTGTGGTGTAGGAAGAGTGAATTACTGATGGTATTTTCATAGCTGCAGTTGTGGTCATGACTTTTTCAAAAACTGTGCAATCTTAAAGTTGACAATGCATCATCACAATCCTTTTTTCATGCAGGAAACACCCACTTAAAATAGTTTTCTTTTCTCTGTGAATTCCTGTAGGCTGACAATTTTCACAATCAAGTTGCATAGAAACCATTCATTCATAAAGGATAACATCTGAGCTACAGCAATGAAACATTCATGACCTCTGCTTTTCTAAGCAGCAGGCAGAGACTTTGAAAATGCCCATTTCCTTTCTTTGAAAAAGATCAAAAGACGGCACCCGCATTGAGGTATACGTGTTTGTGGGGGTGTGTGTGTGTGTCTGTGTGTGTGCATATGCACACATATGCACATTATAACAATGCAAAGCCAGGCAGTGATGGCCTAGAATCCTTGAGGGAAGAGGCCATATCCGCTCATTCAGGATTCTAGCCTTGCTGCCTACAACTGGGCTTGGCATAGGAGTAAGCGCCTATGAATATTTGGAAAATACATTTGTGAATGATATTCTGGAATTCTTCAGGTTCTATGTATAGGCAATGTGTCTGCCTACTTGTAAATTCACCACAGTTTATAGTTTAGAGTCAAATGTTGTTGCCTTTCAATACCTGATTTACCAAGAATATCCTGCCACAATCAAAACAAATGAGTGGATGTTAATTTTATGGATTTTATGTTTATTACATTTGTATTCTTTAGAAGTAATATTGTAAAAATTGAATAATGACAGGGATTGTTTTGACAATGTACTAAGAATGTTTGGTTAAAAGCAGGAAAACAACTGAAATATAAACTGTTTTAATATCCAGATAATACTTTGCAATTTATGTTAAAGATCAAGCCTAAAGGCATTATCAATAATTTAATGTAAAATTAACATGGAGATCATTTATGATGTAGCTGTTTATCAATTAACGTCCATGCAAGTGTAGCTTGTATCAGCTACCTGTGGGTCTACAGAGCGATGCCTTTCTCGGTCTCCTTTTCCAGTGGGAAAAATCTAGTAGAAATTCTACTTGTGATAGAAAAAGCAGCAGCACCAACTGATGAGAGAGGTTGCATGAGGATTAGGGAATCTGGGTATTTTAAATTCTATCTTAGTTCTAACATATTCAGATATTTCTATCTCTGCTTTATAAACATGTTTTATGGGAGTCTGACATTTTACAATCACAGAAGTTTCCTTAAGCACTTGGACAAAAATTTTTATTCAGAATTGGAGGAAAGAATTCACAGACTTACTGTAAAAATTAGAATATAGGAAAATAGCAATTTAAAAAGAAGGAGCACACATTATATATGTATAGTATTATATTTCTCTAGTTCTTCTTTTAAAGTAGATACAAATTAGTGTAGAAAATATGCAACTTAATTCCTTTTTTATTACTTTAAATATAAGGAATCATAATAGAGTATGAGATTAGATAAACATTGTTTTATAAATTATATAGGATTAGAAAATGCTTCCTATAAGCAGATTTTGGGATTTAAATCAATGATTTCCTCCTGAATATCTCAATATCTTTTAGTAAGTGCACAATTTTCTAAAAGAAATAAGGCTTAGGTCACAAGGTCACATGGCTGTTTTAAATACAGATGAGAAAAGAGAAACTGTTTAATTTGGAAATGGAGGGCTTTTTTTGCCTTGCCTTGGATACTTGTGTTAAGTCAGTTTTATGCAGACTAAGCTGAGGCTGAGAACAAGCGAGATATGTTACCATATGGACCTTCAGTCATCATGCTGCATTAAAAACTTCAGAAATATTATAGTGGCTCTATATGTTTTCTCCCAGAGCAAGAAGTGATTGTGAACTTAAAAATGCAGAAAAAGTCTTCTAATTATGGGCATGTTGGACCCTGAAAGGCCATAAATCCACGTTTAAGTTCATTTGTTCCTATGAATAATGACTAAGATGCAGTTCACTTGCTGCCCCTCCATACATTACGCTCAACACTCATGCCTTCAATAAATATTTCTGAGTACCTACTCCATACCTGGCGCAGTGATGGCCACAGGGGATACAGCAATAAAAGTATAGAAATAGATATATCTGTGACATAATGTTAGGAAATAAGGTCTATAAATGAAAAATAAAGTTTGGAAGGACATAAAGGATGGCAGGAGCTATAATTTTGTATTTAGTGGTCAGTAATGGCTTCTTGAGAAGGTGACATTTGAACGAAAACCTGAATGAGCTGGTGAACACAGTGAGAGTGTGAGCCACCTGCATATCTGGAGGATAGATCTTCTAGAGAGAGGAACCATGAGTACAAAGTACCCGAGGCCTTGGCCTGTTGAACAGCAAGAAGACCAGCATGACCAGAGTACATAAGGGAGAGGGAAAGATTGTGAAATGAGGTCAAAGATGTAGCCAGGTCCCATATCATGTAGGATCTTACAGGTGTGGTGAGGACTTAAGATTCTATTTTGAATGTAGAAATCACTTTGGCTGCTATGAGCCAGCAAGGCTATAAGGGCACAAAAGTAGCAGCACAGACCCTGCATAGGAGGCTGATGCAGACCTCAACTAGACATGACAGTAGATTGAACTGGTGGGATAATGGTCGAGTTGGTAAGAAGTAGTTGGGTTTGTTGGTGGATTGGGTATGGGTTAGAGAGAGTGTCATTGAAGACAGCCTGAGAATTTCTATGCCTGGAGTCCAAGGCTGTCCTTTTAAGCTGAATATTTCAGATATTCTTGAGTAAATGCACTTGATTGGGCTTTAAAAATATGATAGGCTAGTTTTGTCTGCCCTGAAAATCTGTTAGGTTTGGTAAGCTCCTGTTAGAAGACCTCTGCAGTCCTTTCACCTGTGCTGTGTGGCCTGCTCTTCGGTAGGATCCTAGCCTGCCTTCTCTCCGGTTAACATTCAGCTGATAGGCACCCATATAGATCTTGATCTTCTAGTTATACACTTAAAATCCAATTTGCAAATCACTTTCCTTCATCGTGGACTTATTCATTCTTTATTCTTCATTAACTAATTCATTAAATATTTACTAATTTCTTTAACAAAGGTCTGTTGGGTACCTACTATATACTATGTATCCAGGACTAAACACAACGGACAGAAGTCCCTGCCCTCAGGGAACTTACTTCACATGGAAGAAGACAGAAAATAAATAGATGAGTAAATATACATAGTTTACCATATGTTGGTAAGCACCATGGAAGGCTAAAGCGGGAAGAGGGAGAAGGAGCATTGAGTTAAAGGGGAAGGAAGGGAGTGTTACAGTTTAAGTCGGGTGTCAAAGAAGCCCTCCCTGAAAAGGTGACATCAGAGAAAATACTTGAAGCAGGTAAGATAATAAGTCATGTGCATATCTGGAAGGAAATCAAGGAATGGAAATATCCGGTGCAAAGGCATGTGGGTGGAAGCGCGCCCAGTGAGTCCTTGAAAAAGCAGGGAGGCCAGTGTGGCTGGAACAGCTTGAGCAAGAGGGGGAGGGACCTGGATGGGGCAAGCAGGGCAGCTGTGGGTGGGGGGGATTATCAGATCTTTGAATGAGAAAAGAAGGCCTTGAAAGATTTTGAGTAGAATGTGACATGTTATTTGTGTGTTAATGGGATCACTGTGTGTTTAGAATCAGAATGAAAGCTGGAGGGTAAAAGAAGGGAGACAGGTTGGGAGGCTATGTCAATATTGCTAGTATTGATTGCACAAACACAGTGCTCCACACGTGTTTCAAGATTTGTGTGCTGTCTTTAAGAGTCATTCTCACTATTGAATGCTTTATCTCATATACATGAAAGACATTTTTTATTTTCTTATCAATTTCGGTCTATGTGTATGTTTTAAATTACTTCTGTTTTCCTTTCAGGTGAGATTGTAAGTCTATTCTTAGTAGAAATTTAATTCTTCTGACTATTTTTTTTTTTTTTTACTAAGAGAATACTTACAAAACTTCTCCAGAGTAAGCCAAGCCCACTAAGTACTCTGCAGATAAGGGAAAACATAAAAATCCACAAATACTGTAGAAATTGCAGGGCACTAATGCTAATGCCATCTCTAGGTAGTAGGCAGATTTACCTGGTTTCTCTGTGGAGTAAAGTCATTATTTCTTTTTTTGTATCTATGAAAATGTATAAGTTAAAAAATTTCAGTAGAGCAGCCCCTGTCCATGTTTTCAATCTGCATATATATATATATATATTATGTATTTGTTTTTACAAATAGATTCACAATGAAGTATCCTTGCTGTCCCAAAATGATAACTCGCCAGTTTTAAAAAATTGGCTGTGAATGGTAGTGCTCTCTAATCTAGTACCAGTAGCCAAATTTCCCAAGGCTCATTTCATATTGTGTTCCTGCCTGTCTGACTGAAAGGTTTATGTCAAACTTCTATACTAAAGTGCCGTGAAAGCTAAAAACATAACAGTGGGCAGTTCTGCTTACTCTCAAAGGATTATTTATCTGAAGTCAAAAGTATAGAAATAGATATGTAAGCAACTTTTGGGCTATAATTTTTGCAAGAAAAATCTAACAATAGCATATAGTGTAGACAGAAGAGTTAGAAATGCAATACGAGCCAAAAAAAATAGTCTATAAGAAAAAAAAGACAACCAAAAGATATAGCCCAATTTTCATATCCACTAGATAATATAAGGAACATGTCATGTGTGCTCAGAAATTATTAAGATTTACCTCCTGGAGATTAGATGACCTCATTGTTCCAAGGAATCCAGCCTAAGTGTATGTGCTGACAAGCTCATCAATTCCTTCCTCCTGGTCTGGAATTTCTAAACTGAAGTTCATTTAGCAATCCCCTTCCCTGGGCATAGGGGCCCTGCCCTTTGTGTTTGCTCTTCTGGGGGAGAGCCCTATTTATCCTCCTCTGAATCACTGTTACAGCTGCTGCCCTGGTCTGCAAAGGACAGTTCTTCCTAGCACAAGAAGATAGGGTGAAGAATGGAACAGATCTAGTTAGAAACAAGGGACATAATTCAGGAATCTAAGGAGATGAAGGGTTGCTAGATGATAATGAGAAGACATATAGGGGAAATACATTCTGATATTTAGGTGACATGCATGAAATGAGAATATGAGTAAGAAACCCCTGTACAAGCCAGCTTTCAATTGTTCCTAGAGTCAGTCTCTCATTTAAGTCATCTGCCTTATGTCCTCGCCCGCTAATAATGTTTAAAATGGAGATATATTTTAAATTGCAAAGGTATAAAGGCCTTACACAAAAGTTCTAACAAACCATAAGTGTGTAAAATAAAAAATTAAGCTCACTTCCAATCCTATAACCTTACTCTTCAGAGATAATCATTACTCATATATGTATATTTGGATATATCTTAAAAGACATTTTGTTTATCTATGAATATACTGTAGAGTATGGTGTATTAAATTATAAACAGTTTACACAATACTACATCATGACCATCTTTCCATGTCCATATCTTATTTATCATATTGGCTGCAATGATATCTCATTATATAAAAATACTATAATTAATTTTTGACCAAGCTATTGCTGCTTTTGGAAAGTTACAACCCAATTTTTCATATAAATATTGCAATGACTGTTTATATATATATATATATATATACACATGCATACACACATATATAGTATATATCTACATATATATTACGTATAATATACACACACATAGTATATATCTACATATATATAGTGTATATATATACATATATTTACATAGTATATATAGTGTGTATATATATTTTCCCTTGCATGTAATTTCATTTTTGATTAAATTCAGAGAATATACATATTGTAACTTGGATACATGCTTTCATATTGCTTTCTAGAAAAGATATTATAATTTAAAGTCTCACCAGAAGAGAGTTTATGAGAGTGCCCTTTTTTCTACATCAAAGTCAAAATTGGAATTTATCATTATTTACTATATTTTTAAAGATTAAAAAATTGATAGATATTTCATTGCTATTATATTAGTGTACTCAATTAGTGAGATTAAACACATTTTTCTTGTCCATTGGTCATTGTATTTTTTGGGGGGACTTAACCATTCACATATTTTGCCCATTTCCTAATCATATGTTCATTATATATTCACCTCTACAGAAATTTTAAGTTTTTATTTAATGAGTCTAATGCTATTTACATTTATGGGCTTAAATGATACATAGAGAG
The DNA here is from genome assembly GCA_963574885.1 of Lepilemur ruficaudatus. Lineage (NCBI taxonomy): Eukaryota > Metazoa > Chordata > Mammalia > Primates > Lepilemuridae > Lepilemur > Lepilemur ruficaudatus. Next base: position 28,794 of record CAUYRT010047119.1, read on the forward strand.
CTTTTCTTGCCCCAAGTTTATAAGAAAAATCTATTTACCTCTGGTGTTCTTGTGGCTATATTTTTCTATTTATAACTATACACTATTTATAAATTATTCTTGTCTGGGTGTCAATCCTAAATCCCAGAAAGAACTCCAGCTATTATACCAGACTTTTTGTAAGGTTTCTATTTCTATATCTAGTTTGGCTTAAATAATTTAAAGTGCAATGGCCAATTTCTTTTCTCTTAAAATAACACCTAAATTTCAACCATCTTTAGGGACCAAAAGCTGGTCCAGAAAGCATCTGCAAGTGTCAAAAGGAAAGAAGTGAGAAAGACAGGAAGGGAGCACTTACCTCCAATAGCTACTCTGGGACACCTGCCCTGTTCAGGCAGAGTAGAAGCCAGGAACCTGCTGCCAATCTTTCACCTGGCAGAAGACAAAAGGACATGAACAGAAACTATTCAAAGGAAGACAGACTAATGGCCAACAAACATATTTAAAAAATGTTTAACATCTCTAATTATCAATGCAAATCAAAACCACAATGAGATATCATTTATCCCCAGTGAGAACAGCCTCAACCAAAAAGTCCCGAAACAATAAATGTTGGCATGGTTGTGGAGAAATAGGAACACGCATACACTGCTGGTGGGACTGCAAACTAGTACAACCTCTGTGGAAAGCAATATGGAGATATCTCAAAGAGATACAAGCAGAACTACCAGCCATCCCAATACTGGGCATCTACCCAAAAAAACAAAAGACATTCTATAGAAAAGACATCTGCGCTTGAATGTTTACAGCAGCACAATTCATAATGGCAAAGATGTGGAAACAACCCAAGTGCCCATCAATACATGAGTGGATTAATAAAATGTGGTATATGTATGCCATGGAGTTCTACTCAGCCACAAAAAACAGTGGTGAGCTAGCATTATCCTGGATGGAGCTGGAGCCCGTTCTACTAAGTGAAGTATCGCAAGAATAGAAAAACAAGCACCATATGTACTCACCATCAAATTGGTATTAACTGATCAATACTTAAGTGCACATATAGTAGTAACATTCATCAGGTGTCGGGCAGGTGGGAGTGGAGAGGAAGGGATGGGTATATTCACACCTAATGGGTGTGGTGAGCACTGCCTGGAGGATGGACTGCCTTGAAGTTCTGGCTCATGTGGGGCAAAGGCAACATATATAACCTAAACATTTGTGACCCTGTAATATGCTTAAATAAAAAACAAAAGAAAAAATGGGCAAGGGGCTCATGACCACAAGGACCGTATTCAAACCCCAGCACACTGGGTGACCACAGGAGAGTCCCTGCTCATCTCGGCCCCATTCCTTATCTTTGCAATGGGGATCATACTCCAACCTCAAGAGTTGTATTAAGACTTTGAGGAAATAAACAACCAAAATGTTTCACTTTTTTCTTTTAGCTCTTTGTTCTCCCTTCCCCAGCCTCCTTTTTTTCCTTCCTCCCATTCTCCCTACCACCCTTTCCCATAACATCTTTTATGCTGCCATGTCTATGGTAGATCCTTGTTTTATTCCCTGAATAGCAAAGATACATTTTGAATATATTATAATTGCAGTGTATGCGGTATGAGTCATGCTAAGAAAATAATATAACAGCCACCATGTTGGTCTTACTGGACATATATTCGTAAAGCTATTTTTTAAGTATGGAAATAGAGTTTGCATATTCATGGAGTATGTTTTCCATTCCACAATACCACATTAGGCAATACATTACGTCTCCTGGCCTGCTTGATATTCATTGCTAATAAAGTCTCATAGAAATAAAGCTACACAGTAATAGAATGGCAGCTTTTTATTACAGAGATGTTTCTATTATGCTAATTTATAATTTAGATGATTTACACTAATAAGTGTAATTTCTTAATATAAACAAAACTATAGTCAAATTTCAAAATGCCTCTACCTCTGGCTGGCAAATTTACATACCTCACAGTTTTATTAAATATATTCTGTGAAGATAAAACACATTCTTTTACATAACAATCACCTCTAGCTTTTCCACAGAGAATTTGATGGCATGAAACAGCTGCACATCTGTAATTGTTTTGCCACCTGTTCTACGGAACTGAAGGTTCTGTACCCTACAGTGGTGATTGGATAATGTTTTGCTCACATTTCAAGGTCATGAATTCCTCTACTTTCATTTTTTTTTTTTTTTGATATTTTTGGCATGGAGGTAGGGAATGTTTGATAAAGTTGATTTTTTAAGGTTTGATTAGAAATTTTCCAGAAGAAAGGAATTAAATAGGGATTTGTTTGAAATGAGCCAGATGACTGGATAAGAGGAGACAGCCACCATCTGTGATGAGCTTTAATTTCTAATTTCCAAAGGACAGTTATTTTAGTTTTATGTCAATTCAGAAAAAATAAACAAACTATTTGAGTTCAAAAGAAACTGAGGCCTTTCATTCAGGGAAAAAAATATGAAAAAGTGACAATATTGTTTAAATTAAGATCCCTCCCTCCCTCTCTCTCCCCCCTTCACTCTCTCATACACACACATACACACATATACATCACCTATGTTGATTCATGAATTTTAATTATATCATATTAAAACACAATGACAATAAGTAATCTATCTCAATTTTTAAAAAATCATGAAGGTAGTATATTTTGATGTCATTGTGAGCAAATGTCACCATCTTTGTCAAATCACCAAAGTACCCAAATCTGTATGTCATAATATTAATGGAGCTGACCCATGTGTTTTTACCAATGATGCTACTTTTAGGTGTCTTAAAGTGATATTAGTGCAATCACTCACTCTGATGAGGTATGGTATTGAATTCCAGTGGTAGAGAGATGACAGCTGAGATGAAGAGAGGGAATCTTAATTTTTTTTTAAATCAAGTTGATTTATTTATGCATTTTATATATCTAAAGTCCTTGGAAATTTCATTCTTGTTTCTTCGTTTTGTCTCATGACTTAATTCATGATTTTGTTTATTTAATGTGTAGTTAAGCATAGGCTGAACTAAAACATAATATACATTAAATGCAACCTTCCTTCTGTAAATCTTTGTTGAAATTTGCAGGAAGAGGGAGACTGATTTGAGGGCATTTTGGTTTTTTGGTTTTGGGGATCTTTTAGCATATGTAAACAATAAGAAAGTAGTAAAGACGTAGTCATGGATATATCTCAAGTTTCTGCCTACATTGATAAGTGGATAATTGTGCCACTAGTAGAAATCAGAAATGAAAGGATGGGGACAGTTTTAGGGAGTGAAGAAGCATATAAATCCAATTAGAGCTGTACTAAGTTTGGAGGTTCTTGCAGGGCAACCAAGAGGGACTTCCCCAACTTCAAGCTGGTGTGCTTTGCATTATGAGTACCTCTGTATGAGATCCCTGTTTTCCAACTGGAAGCAATTTGATCTCAGAGGACATTCTGAAACTTCTAGAGACATTTTACATTGTTAAACTGGGGACGTGAGGTGGCTACTGCCAGCAGCTAGATAGAGTCAGGATACTGCTAAGCCTTCTGCAATGTACAGGACAGACCCCCACACCATAACAAAGAATTATCCAGCCCAAAATATCAACCTTGTTGAGGTTGAAAAACCATATGACAAAAGTTCTGTTATTGACCAAACTCTATCCAGGCTCCTCTGAGCCCTTTCTCAACTAGACGTCAACCTTGGCCTATAAAGACTTGATCAAAACACTAACACCGTTTCTTAGAGCTCCAGGGCACATCCCTAGGATAACCCTAGCCCTCTTTAAAGTGTCTGTCTGAGAAAACTCAAGGCCACCAAAAGAATTTCCTGTTGGTACCAGCCAACAGCTGAAGATAGGGTCCCTGCCTCCCAGGCTCTGTAGGTGGGTTAGAGGCCTGACTTTAGTAAGAACCAGTTAGTAAACTCAAATGAATTTTGTAGGGACCACTTCCTCTTCCTGCTTTTTATAATTTTTCACTTTTCTAACTCTATTGATCCCTCACTTACCTCTCTCCCTATGTCCTCATGCTCTCTTTAAAATCTCAATCTCAACACTTTTTTTGTAGGGACTCCGTATGCTGTATAGAGTCCCTCTGCACACAGTCACCTCTGTACAAATTGAAGCTGAGTTCAGCTCACATTAGACTCTTCCCTATTGCAATAATTAAAATCTGTCCTTTAGTGTCCAGCTTTGTTTATATTTGACACATGTACTAGATAATGGATGAGGGTTGTAAAAGTGTATGTGCTGTGCATAAAGAAGTATAATCTAGTAGAGGGAAAACAAGATTGTATGTAATGGAAAACCCATGTGGAGAATAAACATCATAGGTGTTCTTGCAGGTTCATAGATTGTATAAGGGTGGCAGAAAAACAAAATACATTAATGCATTTGAAAGAACCCAGTGATACAAGGTTATTATCCCCATTTTATGTCTAAAGAAAAAAGATTTAAGAAGTAACTTTTCCAAGTTTACATAGGTAGTTAGTAATTGACAGAGGATAATTTAAGATTTAGTTATCTTTGATTCAACAGCAAATTCACTGTCCTGCCCACCATACTAAACAGTAAAGGCTATTACAATTTGAGTAATACATGATCTTTGCAACTCTGATTGAGGGCCTCCTGCAGTCCTTGAATGTTTAATACTGACAATTTTGCTAGGCTGGTCAACAACCCATATTTAGGTAATCAGCAGAAGGCAGCTGTAAATGTTAGAATCATAACAATGCTTCTAGCCTATACAGATTTGATATTTACACTGCGTGCAACCTCTTAAAATGGGTGAGATCATACACAGTCAGCAGCATATGGAGTCCCTACAAAAAAGTGTTGAGATTGAGATTTCTTTCAGAGACATTAATCTGGAAGTCCATCCTTTCTTTGATTATTGATTACTGCCTTGCATAGCTTTTACAAACTCTTTATTATGTTGAAGGCAGAGTATATATTGGATCAGAAACTGTGTATGTTGCTGCTGTGGTTTGAATGTCTATCTCCTCCAAAACTCATGTTGAAATTTAATTGCCATTGTAACAGTATTAAGAGGTGGGACCTTTAGGCCATGAGGGCTTCAACCTCATTGGTGGGACTGGGGCTGTCATAAAATGGTGAGTTTAATCCCTTTATTCTTTCTCTTGCCCTTCCTCCTTCTGCCATAGGATGACACTGCAAGAAGGCCCTTACCAGACGCCAGCTCCTCAATCTTGAACTTTCTAGCTTTCAGAACTGTGAGCCAACAAGTTCCTGTTCATTATAAATTATCCAGTGTGTGGTATTCTGTTATAGCAGCAAAATATGGACTAAGTCAGCAGCTATACTGAAATGTGTGACCATGTAGTACACAAAACATCCAAACACTGAGAGGCAAGAGATGAATTTACATCCTTGGCCAATAAATATATTAGCTGTTTGACCTTGGTGCAGTCATTTATTATTTTTAGGACTTGGTTATCAACTGCAAATGGTTTAATTAAATTTTTAAAGAGTCATTTGTAGCCCTAACTGGAATTGATTCCATGATCCTTCTAACTTAAAGGCTCATGATTTAACACTGACACTTTAGCAATACCTAATATTACTCATTCAACCAATCAGCAAATATTTGTTGAAGAGCTGCTATTTGTAACACACTGTTTTAGATTGAATGGGATAAATAGAAAGCATGAATCTTTGGTTCTGCACAATCTTTGGTTGTGCAGAAAAGAAAAAAAAACTCAAAATTTTGTTGTGGAAAAGAATAATGTTATTGTCAGAAGATAAATGCAGGTACAATTATGTGGAGTCAGGTAGACAAAATTACTTTGAGTTGGGAGATCAAGATAAGAGTGATTGGTTAACAAGCTGGTATTTCAATGAGAACCTAGAATGCTGGGTACCACTCTGAAAATTATAAAATGATGCTGCTTTGGATATATATATATGTTTCCAGATTGCAAGAAACAGAGGTCTACCTCCTTAGAATGGGTTAGACATTTATCCCCTCCCCCCCAAAAAAACTGCATTATGCCCTGTTAAATAAAAACTGTTAACTTATTTATCTGTCATTATTGCTAGATATTCAATTTCTAATTGAATACTTGACACAGAGTGGGACTTCATATACTACGTGAAAAATAATCATACAGCACTCCATCCACTCCATCCAGCACTTCAGTGAAACTAGCCTCTGGATGTATATTAAATGGATAAAAAAAAATCTTGATTAACCAGTATAGCTGTATCTATATTCATCTGGTTAAGGGAAGGTTTTGTAGTAAGAAGAGATTTACCACCATTACACAAGCAGGTGTTGAAAAAAATCATGAAAGGGAAACAACACAATTTAGGTTCTATGTATTTGTATCAGGCATATTGAGTCAATTCATGTAGCCCTGAGATTCCTTCAGGGCTGGATTTACTGGGCTGGATTCTGTGCAGCGCAAGAGTTTAAGGTTCAAGTTATCTTATAATATGAATTAATGCACACTGGAAAACCTCCATGACAGGGTATCTTCTCAACATAATATCCGAATTTATTGTGTTTAATTCAATAGTCATATAGACTGTTCTGCATCTCTGAAAATGTTCAGAACATTGCTTCAGATATATCTGACCATGGAAATATCTCTTAAAATGAGGTCCATAGCTCTTTGGAGAAATGGCTGAATCTGGGACTGGGGCAGGAAATAGACAACATTAGCCTGAGGCATCTTGTAGGGCCAGAAATAAGGAAGTGCCAAACACACACACACACACACACACACACACATGCACGCACACACACACACACCCCTTGTATTTAAGATATGTCAGAGGGATACAGAAGCCAACTGGAAGAGCTCCCAATGGTCAAAGCCGGAAGAATTTGAGCAATAAAATTAAAGTAATATTGGGATATGAACCAAAGTATAAAAAATAAATATTCATGAGTTCATAATCATATACATAGATGCTTAAATAAATAAATAGATAGATAAAAATAGACAAATCTCCCATGCAGAAGAATTAAAATAATTTATGTAGATACTCCATTCTTAATGAGGTGAAACATAATCCCTCAATCTTTAAGTGTGGGCTGTGCATAGTAATATCCTCCCAAAAAGTACAGTATAGCAAGACGGGGACAGAGGGGCAATTGTGGAGAATGCTGGCAGGCGCTCCCTCAATCAAGTGGTAAAGATTCATACCAATAGTGATAAGTCATGTTGGTCATACATACACTGATGCGATTTGATGAAAACAGCACTCTACCTCCACAACACACACCTCCATTCTAATCGTGAGACAAAACTCCGACAAATCTTAATAGAGAAACAGCCTAGAAAATGCAAGCAGTACTTCTCAAGAGCAATAAAACACGAACAATCTGAGAAACAGTCATAACCAAGAGGAGCCTTTGGAGACATGATGACTGAATGTAATACGTTGTCCTGGATAGGATCTGAGAACAGAAAGAGGGCATTAGACAAAAACTGAAGAAATCTAAATAAAGTTGGAAATTTAATTAATTATAATGCATCAGTTTTGGTTAATTATTTGTAACAAATGTAACATGCTAAGATAAAAATATCAGTAATAGGGAAACTGGTGCAGGCTATGTGGGATCTCTGTACTATGTCACTGTACCTTTCTATAAATCTCAGACTATTCTTAAATTCAAAAGCTTATTTTTTAAAAAGGAAGCCCATACACTAAAAAAAAAAAAAAAAAATGAAATTGCATTCCCCCATCTTCTGCTAACTCAAAGTTCCATTTCCATTTGTAATTAATCTGTTGGTTCTGCAAGTTTTTGACCTGGGCTCACATCCATTTGTTAATCTGCCATTGTCTTCCTTAACTCTAGGTCTCTAGCTGTTGAACACACTTTGACTTCCAGAATGGGTCTGATATTCTACTGTGGACCCATGACCCTCTTTCTGGACATCTCTTTCACACATATTGAGCTGAGCCTACCCACTGTTCCTTTAACATTGATATATTCTTATCCCTTGTGTCACTCACTCTACTTTATGAAATTATTGATCAGTAGCTGCATTTTTTTTATTGGGAACAAAGATAAAAATACCAGCCTATACCTTTTGTTGTTTCCTTTATGTTTGTCGTAAGAAATGGTAAAAAAGACAACAATGTTTAAGGCACTAACTTCCACACTCTCAGACCTCATACGCTTTTCTAAAAGCTTCCTTTCTCAAAGATAAAGCCCTTTAGCTTAGTGATTTCACTATATTGAAATAAACAAAAACTAAAGCTTTAAAATGCTTTACTTAAAACTGGATAAATTTTATAATGGTTAAAGCAAGACCTCTTTTTAAAACATTTTAAAGATACATACATATCTTTGCCTCCCCTATATCATACCATCTCTTCTCCCCATACATTTGTTATTTTTCCTGTGAGAACCTTCCCATTCAATTTTTCCTCTATTAATTCTCTTGAAAAAGAGAGAGAGGAAATATTAGGCAAAATAGTATATATGTGAATACAGTTATGGTTAGAAGAAGCAGAAACTCAACTCAAAGAAAGTATAAGTATAGAAAGAAATTTATTGTCTAAATAGCCAAGCATAAAAAATGGCTATACACTTGCTTTCATCCAAAAAAATCAAATGATATCTTCTGGGCATTATTGTTTTGTTAGACTATTATCTCCTCTTTTTTTCTGTTGGTTTTTATTCTAGGTAGGGTCTTACTTGCCTGTAATTATGGTGATCAACTACTTTAAACAATGACCTTATCACTATTTATCAATTCAAAAAGAAGCATACATTGCTTGACTGAACAAATGAAAGTCCAGGAGAGAAGTCTTTTTGTCCCAGTCTGTATTTTTTGCCCATTTATGCATCAATTATGGTACAAAAGTTTTAGCAGTGAAAGTCTGATGTCCTGGGTCTTGGTCTTATTACATCTCTAGGATCAGGAGTGGGTGACAGAACAGGCTGGGTAGGGGTAGAAGGAGTCTCTTAATTTGGGTGGTTAAAGGGTATCTTATTGAGAATATGCAACCTATGAAGGAGAGATGTTTCATTAACGTACGTAAAGCACTTTGAGTAGTGCCTAGAATGACATATTAAACAGTCAATAAATATTAGCATGCACTTTTGTGCCCATGCAAAAAATTCATGAAATAGAAAATAACTATTGTAAAATCAGTGATTTTTTTTATTTACTTCAAAGAACGAAGGATATGCTACTAATTTAACTTTGACATACCATTGATTTTAACATGTTCAGATTTCAGTGATATTAAAATGTGAATGTGTGATTCAATAACATGTTAAATGTTGATGCATATACATCCACAATTAAATGATTACTTAACTAGGCTTGTTTCACCAGACTGTCATACTCATGCCTACTGACAGTAAAAACAATATATGTATTATAAAGAATGGGATTTTGTAAAAAGATTAAGAAGAAGAAAGAAGATATAATATTATTTCCAACTTCCCCCGTCGATGAAAGAAAGGCCCTGGAAGGTCTTTTAATGTTATTTATTTGGCTCGTATTGTTTTACTGTTCTATTTGCCCAGAGTGCTGAAAACAAAATAGATAACAACACACATCGCAAGTGCTCTTGGCTGTGAGAATGTGATAAATTCACTTACATCTGGAAAGTCTATCTGACTTCCAAAGTTTCCTAAGCAAAATTCAGGCACCTTTCCAAATTTGTAACCATTTGAACTTTCTTGTTTGCTATGAACATTTGGAAACATTTCTATGGGAATTTAAAATTACTCCTGAAGAATTAGTTTCTATGCTAAGTACCAGGCCAGGAAAGCAAATGTAAAACAAATAGAGAAAAGTATACTCATATCTTCTTTAAGAAAGAAAGACAGGCAGGTAAGTAGGACTGAAGGAATGAAAAAAGGGAAGGAGGGAGGAAGAGTGGGAACAAGAAAGAAAGAAAGGGAGGGGGAAAGGAAAGAAGAAAGAAAGAAAAAGAAAGCAAGAAGGGGAGGAAGGAAGGAAGGAAAGAAGGAAGCAGGGAGGGAGGGAAGGAGGGAGGGAGGAAGGAAGGAGGGAGGGAAAGAAGGAAGAAAGGATAAAAAGAGAAAGTATTAAAAAGGAAAAGGGACAGAGAAAAAGAAAATTAAAAATGACCAACATGATTAAAGTGGTAAAAACTAGGCGGGGATGTTTCTTCCTGTCACGATATGGGCGATTCCTGTTCCATTTCCAGAAGGCAGTTGTGAGCAGATAGACTCTTATCTAAAATTAAATGCTTTTTCTCTCCAAAAGGTATGGAGCCCCTTTATTCTTTAACATGAGCTCCTCCTAAAAACCTTAGTACCCCTCTCTAACTCCAGAACATTCTGCCTAACAGTGAAGCAAGGGAAGCTATTTTTTACAGTAAACAGAATATAAAAAGGCAGTTTCTATATTAAATATTGAATTGTTTTTGTTATTGCCATATAAGTGGCGTTAAAGATCACATTTTACCCTCTCTTCGGCATGTGCTTTGATCATGTCCAATGTCCCCTCCACCTTTTCTGTGTCCCATTCTCACTTCAAGATCTTGGCTCTCCCATTTAATCTTTTTCTCATCTCAATCTCCTGAATTCAGTATTTATATCAGGTCTTAACATGGCATGATCTTAACTTTGCTCCCCACGACAACCACCTTGGGTTGATTGATTCACTACAGTGTGGCAATTATTGCCAAGGTTTCATATTATTTATGTGACGAACACAAGTCTTTTGCCTTCAAGTTCTTTGCATACCACCTGGGTCTTTCCATCTTCCCACAAATTCATCCTTTAACTGCTATGGGGCTCAGTTTCATCATCCATAAAAATGGGTTAGACAAAATCAGGCTATACAAAGATGCATTCCAGAAAACACGGGTCCCATGAAATAGTTCATGAAAACAAAAATAAATGGAAGAGTTGAAAGAGAGAGAAGATAAATTTATGTATCCCTTAACACTGTGTATTCTCTCACATCTTTACAAAGCCGTTTATCATTGTATAAGCACTGAGAAATTTTACAGTAAAGAAAAAGATTTAATTTTTCTTAAATAACCCAAATTTATTTGGCCACATATTCTCCTATTGTTTCTGTAAGGTAATGTCTATTAATAGCCCAAGAAAATCAGATGTATAACAAACGTACAGGAATAATCCAGTCTGGGTGTGTTAATACTGTATCCCAACCCTGATAATATTCCAGAGTTATGGAATTTCAATCAGTTGAGTTCTGTTTACAGTTTCACTCCTGTAATTTAGCATTTATCAGTGCCATTCCAATAAGGCCCACATACCAATATAGACCCTGCTACTTAAAGTGTTGCAGATGACAAGGTCTCGATCACTGGTGGAAATTAAATCTCTCCAGGTCATTCACTTAAACAAACAGATGCACTACTTAGTTTTTTATTAATGTCTTACATACAACATGCATAGATTGTCATCACTGACATCGATCTTTGTAATGTAAGCCAACACACTTTTTCATTTTACTTCAGTTAGATTGCCTTAACTTGCCAACAAAAAAAACACTTAAAGTTTATATTTACATAGCATCAATTTTGCTACATTTTTTAGAAGATTGGCATAAAAATAACCTTGTTGAATGTTAAAGCCATGAATTATGTTTGAACATATTGCATGATATAGCATTGAATTAATAAAGCTAAACCTTAAGCAGTCCCTTTCAGTAGTAAACTGAGACTATCGTGTCTAAATGTGACATTTACTTGCACAGTGCTTGCCATGGTTTAGAAGTTTGATTAATGCTTTTTGAAGGAATGGACAATTTCTTGGTGGAAATATCCAAGCCCTGTACCCAGGCTCTGGGTCATCTCCCTTCACATTTCAGCCTTTTTTTGTTGTTGTTGTTTACATCTTTATGAGGTATAAATGAGGCACCAAAAAATACTCTATAGATGCGATGTTTAATGCGCACAATTTTATGAGTTTGGAAATATGCATGCACTTTGATATCATCACCACAGCAAGGTAATAAGAATATCCATCATCTCCAAAAGTTTCCTTGTGTCTCTTTGTGTGTGTGTGGTTTTTTATGTGTGTGTGTGTTTGTGTGTGTATTAAGGATACAAATGAGATCCATCGTCTTAACTAATTTTTAGCTGAACAATGCCATAATGTTAAGTGTAAGCACAATGTTGCATGGCTAGAATGTATTATCTTGCATAATCAAAACTGTATTCCCAGTAAGCAACAACTCTCCTCATTTCTCCCTCCCCTTAACCCCTTGAAACCACCATTCTGTTCTCTGCTTGTACGATTTTGGACTATTTTAGGTGCTTCTTATAAGTATAATAATACAGTGTTTGTCCTTCTGTAACTGGCTTATTTCACTTAGCATAATGTCCTGCAGGTTCATCCATACTATTGTAAATAGTAAGATTTTATTTTTACTTTTGTGCGTGTGTGTGTGTTTAGCAAAGTCCTCTTCCCTAAAGATTTGGTAAATGGGAAAAGTCCCAGAACAAGAGAAGCAACATAAATACCAAATTTCAGATAACATTGAGCAAGCCTGGACAGATTTCCTAGAACTGAGATTTACTAAAGCTTAGGCAGAGACATATTTTTTACCTCTTAAGGGGAAAAATGTGGGGCAAACCAGACAGCAAATTGGAGAAGTGTGGTGGCCTGGCTGAGGCAAAGAGCACAGGTGGAGGGAAGGAAATGCATGGAGTTAAGGGCTGTGTCTCAGCTGAATCTTGTTCTGCGACCTTAGCAAGTACATCAGATTTAGAATAGATCTGGGTACATCTGGGTACATCTGCCCTCATCTTACCAATAAATAATTGTGTGTATTTTGAGGATTAATCTTCATTCTAGGTTACTTTTTCCTCAACTGGAAATAAGGTAGGTGATAGATTTGGTGATGATTGGCAGGTGGTGATTATTATTAACAGCTGACACTTATTGAGATATAACTTTGTGCCAAGCTTAGTCATTCAGAAGGATATATATGTTAGTAATTCAGTTTACACAACAACCCATCATCATTGGTATTTTTCTTACCTTCAGTTTATAGATGAGAAACCTGCCCCATGTAAGTTGGGCCACCTATGTCACAAACCCCAGGCAGACAAGGCAAACGACAGAAAGGAGAGTGAGGATGCCTCTCTTAACTGGTGTGTTCGGTCACCCATTTAGTTTGTCTTGGCTTTTAAGAATTTCTGGGATTAACCTAATGTTCCAGCATGATAACTCTATGAGAATGATTGGCTTATTTAATTATTTTACTTTTCTTCTTATGCGCTTTACTTCTATTTCAGCTTTAACAATGTTATGTCATCCCTGTGTTTTATTAATATTTTAAACCACTTCCGTTTTTACAAGCAGAATAATATACACTATAAACAAAACAACAAATACTATGCAAGTGGGTGCTGATTTTGAGGAAATAAAATAAAAAACAAATGCCAGGGTTTGGCTACCTTAATGATAGACTAGAATCAGATCCTTGTTTCTTAGAGTAGGAGAAATCTACTTTGGACTTCTACTTAGAAGTCATTCCTACAGAAAACTATTGAAAATTTTTCCTTCAGAGTTTAAAATTTTCAACGGAAAGCTACTAGATTCTTCATATGTATTCTGGGGTGTGCAACTAACAGCTTATGGTATTGCATTTTTGACTTGTGATTGCATAACTGTGATGAACTCTGAGAAAAGTGCCTTTATCGGAAAATTAACCAAGAAACGTAAGTCATTTAATTTCTTTTCATTTCAAGAAGCAGATACCTGAAACATTTATTATTTGACCCCACTATCTGATTACTGAAATATTCCTAGTGGCCAGTAGATTCATTTTTACTACTAAAAATGTTAAGGTCTTAATGAGGCCTAATATGGAGTATATAATAGTTAGACATTCATTTAATATCTATATTAAAATTATTTTTGAAACAAAATAGTATTTATATTTTAAGGAATAAATTCATGTTTTTCAAGCAGTACATTATCAGAGTTATAAATCTGGTTAAAGATGTTGAGCTAAAACAATCAATTGATTTAAGTACATAAAATTCATAAATAAAATGAATACTTTTAATTAATAAATATTATGGAAAATCATTTAAAATAACCCCATTAAAAAGTGGGTAAAGGACATGAATAGAAACTTTTCAAAAGAAGACAGACTAATGGCCAAGAAACATGAAAAAATGCTCAACATCTTTAGTCATCAGGGAAATGCAAACCAAAACCACAATGAGATATCACTTAACTCCAGTGAGAATGGCTTTTATCAAAAAGTCCCAAAACAATAAATGTTGGCATG
>CAUYRT010047121.1:0-25357 GCA_963574885.1 Lepilemur ruficaudatus
TGGTATCAGGCAGGCTGGGATTTGCACCCTGGCTGCACTGCTTCTTAGCTGTGTGGCATTAGGCCAGTGGCTTCACCTTTCTGAGCCTGAGATAGGTAATAACACCCATCTCATTAAGCTGGGTGCACAGTGCCTGCCACACAGCCACACAGTGAGCGCTCTATAAATGGGACCTATTGTTATTTTTGAATGTCTATCATCCAACCAGAATGTGGATGCTCTGAGGACAGATAGGTCCCCTTGTTCATCTCTGCACCCCAGGCATAGACTATGTAGCTGATGACCCCCAAAGCTGTCTGAATAATAACAGCCAACATTCCCTGGGCTCCCACTGTGCACCAAGCACTGTTGTTAGCACATCACGGGTATTCACCCATGAATGGGTATTCACCCACCCGATGGTATTCACTCATCAAACGCTGGGAATGATTCTGTGTGGGTGGTGCTAATGTCACTCCTATTTAGTGGCGAAGCAATGGAGGCCCACGGAGATTGGGTGACGTGCTCGGGCTCGTGTCATTGGCAGATGGAGGAACCGGTGCTCAGTCCCAAGCAGCCTGGCCCGCAGCCACTGCATTACGTTCCCTCTGCAGGAGATGAAGGAAACCTGTCCATCGTGCAAAGAAAAGCAGCCTCTTTTGGCCCACGTCCTTATAGACCCTCAAAAAAATAGAATTTGGGAAACATATTTGCCCCCCTCAATTATATAATAATTATTTCAATATTCTCCTATTAGCACTGGGTAAATGAAGAAGTGAAATAAATAGAATCAAATTATTCACCTCTCAGTTGTCATTAACGGGGCTCTCCTGGGGGCTCTGGGTTCCAGGGCACGTGTGCCTGACCAGAACAAGACGTCTCTCACCACGCTCACCCTCCCTGCCCCCTCGCCAGCCTCCCCCCGGTCTGCGGGCTCCTTACCCATTCTCCGTGGGTCTGCCCTGCCTCTGGCGAGTTCTGCTATCTTCTTTCCACTTTCTCTCTTATTAAAACACCTTCACCTAAAGGCGTCCCTGAGATGAGACGTGTGCCTGCCAACTCACCCCGGGAAGCCAAAATGCGTAAATTGCTTCTTTTATTTTCAAAACAGTATATGTTATTTGGAATGGAGAATGGCCTCACCTTGTCCTCGTGGGCCTGCTGTTCTGGGATATTTTGTCAGAAACAACGGGAGAGGATAATGCCTTACATCCCCACCGCTCCTCTTGTTACAGAAATTGTAATAAACTGCCGAAAGTGCAGGCACCACCGCTGCTCTCTTGATTAAGGTTTCCCGAGGTGTAGGGATACATCTGTCTTTAGCTGCCCATCCCAATTACCCAACTATTGTGGGAAATGGTCCATGAGACAAGACCATGGGCAACCCCAAATGGCAGTGTCGAAATGGTCACGTCACCCCCAGGGTCCCCATTCGACAGCGATGGGTGTGCTCTTTTCTTGACAGCAAGCTGAGCCTGAGCCGAGGGAACGGTGAGGGGATGCCAGGTTAGCAGGGGGGAGAGGAGGGCAAGGAATAAGGGGGTGATGCTAGAACGACCAAGACCATTTCCCTGGAGACACAACCCAGTAAATTAATTAGTATTAATCAAAGTCCTACTAGGGGTTTAACTCTGCATTAGGCTTTAAGCATAGGGCAGTATACCAGAATCCAAAGGCCTTCTTTCAACTTCCCATTTCAACCATTGACCAAAAGGCAGTGGGATTTGCAGAGGTTCAGTTATTCAATCTGTGAAACGGGATGGTAGTGTTTCTCGTAGGACGTCTTAGACCAGATGTACGTGGTTGCTATAATGGTAACAGTAACCCATTGAAGCCGACTTCATTAAGCCAGAAACTGTTGGAAGGATAGAGTGGTGTGTGTTTCAAGGGCAGGAAATAGATACTCCAGTATGGTACCCTTGAAGCCTGGGTGTGTACCATCATGAGCCAACAGTCAGTGAAATTTTCTAGTCCATATTACAAATGCCAAAGAAGGGGAATATGATCGCCCAGCTTTGGTCAGGAGATCGGATAAGAGTAGGGGCTGTAATTAATGGATGAGACCATGCAGCCTGCTGCCCACCCAGTGTGGCCGCGGGGTCAGTGGCTGTGACAGTGGAGCGTGGGCAGATGTTCTCAGAGGGGTCCGGGGGCAGAGAGCAATGGAGGGCCACTCTGCACGCTGGGCCACTGTAAGGAGTAAGCGAGACAGTGGGAGACTTCTCAGTGCATCCTGTGAGAGCTGAGTGTTCAGGGAGGGCTAGCATGATGCACTGTGAAAGAAGCTTCCAATTCAGTGCGAGGGAAGAAATAGCCCTGCACTGAGTAGGTGCTTTTTTCATTTTACAAGGACTATCTTATGCTCCCATCTCCAACACGAGGTGCCTGGCCCGTTATCAATGCTCAATACATGCTTATGGAATGGAGCAGAATGAGAAGGATGGCATTAAACGAGAGGCTACAATTAAAGAGAGTAGGAATTAAACTCTCCATTCTAGGGCCCTACTTTGAAGACACTGTCATCCTGCAGGGGTGCCATGAAATGGTCAGTGGACTGCAGCAGTTGGTAGAGAGACTAGGCAAGAAACTGGTGTCCATGTTGCCTTAAGGATGTACAATGTGGGGAAGCATCCAGAAGAATAGAATTCCAGAAAAACAAACGATATGTGAATGACGCACAACAGAGCTGAGGTGAGCCCAGAGTGACAGGTGGGACCAAAGGTAGAATGAGTGATGGGTCACATGAGAGCAGCATTGGATGACAAAGGGAGATTATTCCAGAGACCACGGAGAAGCAGGCAGAGATGGCCAAGTGCAAGAAAACAGAGCGCCACTGAAGGCAGCTGCAGAGTGAGGCTGCGAGCCCCTGACTTCTCCAACTCTTCTTAGCTTCAGGGTCCAATCCTGCCTGATGTCTGTGTCAAAGAAAACCAGAGCTTAAGATACCCAATTCCCACCTGCAGGAGGGGGCTGGAGTTGTCCTGCTGCCTGAGCCCGAGGACCCCACAGCCCACTGAGCTGCAGACCTCATCTCATGTGTCTTTATAGGACAAGGACATAAAAGAGGGTCTCTGCTTCTGGGGTTCTTGGCTTCTCCTCCATCCCACTGCCCTGACTCCTAGCCTGTTGGGTTGAGATCCTGACTCTGTACCTCAACTTGGCCAGCCCCCACTCCCAAGGACCAAATCTTAGCTCTCTATATTCAACTCTTGCTAAGCGCTAATTATATCCTCGATAGAGGCTAAAATACAAGAGAGCATCTTTCACCTGATTGAAAGGAGATCCTGCCCAGGAAATCAGACACCCCTGAACATCAGTCAAGCCAGTGATGCCCCGACTTGGGCATGTCCCATGGACTCTAATTTAGAGTTCAAGGCTTGGCAGTCAGAGCAGTCACTCTATGCATGGCCTTGCTGAGTGCCAACAAGGAGGTCCCTCTCCTCGTTAAGATCCGAACAGGTCTTGACACCAAAGCCCCAGAGCTGATGTAGGATCCCTTTTCATTTAAATGATGCAAAGTCCTAGAGAAGTGTGGCATGTCCTGTAGGATTCTTACATTCCAGCAGCCACATAGGAGAAGGTGAATGAAACCATCAGTCTCAAGAGAGATTGAGTGGTGTATAGTTTTGTCGGCAGGGTGGTCTGAACATAATCCCAGGCGTTTATAGAATACGCAGCAAATTGAGGGCTCCTGGGCCTCCACCTTGAACCTATTCAGGTGCCAACTGGTTTCACATAAGTGAAGCAGGACACATGTTGAACCTCAGAACTGGTGTGTTGCCACCATGCCAGTGTCCCCTCTAGGCTGCCCAGAATGTTGGGGGGTGAGATATGAATGTTTGCTCAGCATTGATGAGTGGCCCAAGCTTTATTGGGTGGGCTTTTCAGGGTAGCTATAGGTCTTCTGGTTGGAAAAGGCATCCAGGCACCTGACAAGGGAGTAGATGCCAGCCACGTGTCAGCCTGTTTTAAGACCATCAGCCTGCAGCCACCCTCACAGACCCATCCCTAATCATTTCCCCATTTGTTTGATATCAGACTGGCATACTTCCCTGCCCCAGGGGGGAGGGACCGGCTTCAGGGCACTCCATTGACAACCACCTTTCTCCTGTTTACGATTGCAGATGATGGGTGGTCCACTGAGTCCTCTATCTACAAGTTCAAACCCCACATTAGCATTTTACTCTTCCTAGCCCCCCTGCTTTACATATTATCTGTCCTCACACATCACTCTGTCAGTCCAGGCACTGAGCACTCCTTATCTGTGTCGGCACACATTTCTGGAGCCAGAAGCGGAGGACCGGTATGATGTGAGGAAAACAGCCGCATGGGTTGATGATGAGAATTTTCTGGTTGTCCAGTAACAGAATCTCCAGGGAGATCTGGGGTCAGTCACATCCGCACTGGGTCTGAGCCAGGGCCAGTCTGGGTGTCTGTGAGGGGAAGGGCCCTCTGCGGGCTCTGGTCAGTAGTGCGGTGGCAAGACCCAGCGATTCAGCTTCATCCTGGTGTGATGCCAATCCCAGCTCTGCCCCGTAATAGTTAGGAAAGTACTTACCTGCCGGGAGCCTGGTTCCCTTTCCTGAAGGGAGGAACATTGACTCTTACCTCCCGGTGGGGGGAAAAAAAAATCTTAAACTAGACAGCTCAAACAAATTGCCTACTGCATGAAACTACTTAATACTTTAACTACTTTTTTTCCACTTCTGGTATTTATTTATTTATTCATTTATATTTTGTATAAGTCAAAAATCTTTAACTTTCTGTTTTTATGAAGAGTAAATCTTTTATGCAGTTGTTCTAAGTAGCTCATTTTAACTAAATCTATGGCATTGACAGCAAAATAAGACTTTGTCACAACATCAGGGCAAGGGGAAGAAGAGCCCAAAGGACATGAAATTCTGGGGATACAGGTATAAGAAAATTATAATTAAATTTAATATTGTTTTCTTTTTTTTTTAATTTCTGCATACTATGGGGGTACAAATGTTTTTATCCCAGTGATCGGACACCAAGCCTGTGCACATTTGAGGGGAGTCCTCTCTCTGAGATTGTCCACACCACCCAAGATTGTCCACGTAACTGAGCATGTCAGAATGACTTCAGCCCACTGACAGAGGAAGAGCATTCTGTCGTTAGGGCTGTTAGTCTTCTACTTGGTCCATAAGAAGGGTGTTCTTCTGGCAATGAGCTCAGACCCAGAGAAGATGCAATGCTATGACTCCTAAATCGCTTTAGGGAAGAAATCACCATGGTAACTGAGCCTAGAAGAGTAGTGTGGCTCTTGCACGGAGTCCTCCCAGAAGGCTGTGCATGCTCTTCCGGTGGTTCCAACTCATCGTAGGGAACCATGCCACAGGTTCCGAAGGCAGCATCCATGGGTTCCAACGAGAGGGATGTGGAAAAGGCTGAAAGTGGTGGCTCTTACGCTGCCTCTTGACACTCCTGCCTCTGATCCCATTGCCCACGATACTCCTCTGGGTGGGACCAGGGTTCTCAACTGGGTGCATGACAGGGACTTTTTAAAAACATGGATGTTCTAGCTCTTCCTCAGAACATTTGAGTCTGACTCTCAGGGGACAGATCCCGGATATCTATATTTTTAAAGTTCCCTGGATGATTCTGACATGCAGGCGGGACAGAGAACCACAGCTTAACAGAAGTGCTTCTCAAACTTTAAAGTGCATAGGTCAAACATAAATCCCAAATCACGCAGGGATCTTGTTCGGTTCTAGATCCTGATTCTTAGGTCTGGGTGAGACCTGAGACTCTGCCTTTCTAGCAAGCTCTTAGGTGGTACTGACGTTGCTGATCTGGGACCACACGTGAGTAGCAAGGCTCTACGTAGTTCCCCATCGCCACAGCTGCCATTCCTTAAACCCCAGCTGCAGATTTAGTCCTGTACTCCTTTTTAGGACCAACCTGGAGCAGGGAAAAGCTACCCACCTTGAGCCCTCCTCCTGGATTCAGTATCAAGCCCCCTGGCTATGAGTCTTACCCATCAGCAGCAGGTGTTTTAGAAATTGAAATCTCATTTCATATCCAAACCCCTGGTCATTTAATTCAGCTTTCTATTTCCAAATGTCATCATCTACTCACACGGGTACCCACAGAACACTGTGTACAGAATTTTAATAGCTGGGAAGCAAACAGAAAACCCTCCCTGCTTAAATGAACTTGGAAATTCTGGTCTAAACAAATTTGAAGTTTGAATACCTTTCTTTACTGTAGCATTTATCAGGGTCTTTAATATGCAAATATGTATTCTGAAGCCTAAAGCATGCAGGGCTTTCTAAACTTATTTGGCAACAAAATACTTTATTTGTGGGACACTTAATAACATTTCATAGACCCTGTGAGCTATAAAACCCACTCTGGGAAGTGCTACTCTGGATTTATTTCTACAGGCTTGAGATAAGCAGAGGGACAGATTAGCATGGAGATTGCTGGCTGAAATTTTCCATCAGCACACGAGAAAGGAGAACCCTCCATGGAACATCATAAATTGTTCATGTGTCCGCAACCGTGAGAGAGAGAGACAGGGCCTGAGAAAAGGAAGGTCAAAGGTGGTCATTTGCCATGGCTTTGAGAAATAAGGGGGATAATTTTTATGGCTGCTGGAAAGGAATAAATTGTTACTGCACCGTTTATGGCACCACGGAGACAGGTTGCAACTAAAACATTTTTGCAAAGTCAAAGGTCTCCGTAGACGGGCCAATGGAATGGATGCTGTTCTGCTGGGGATTTCTTCCTTTGTGTTTATTGGTTTTGAAATATTAAAGATTCTTGAGCTAATGGAGAATGCAAACAGGGACACACATCCCATGCAGAAAGTGGCAGGATGCTTGCTGTGATGTTTGTTTCTTCAGATGGGTTTGATGTTAATTTCCTGGAAATTGATGCATTTGGAGAAATGGCAGCATCCCAACATTTCTGGCTGAGTTTTCTGCTCTTACGTTATGTTCCTGGAAGAACTGGGGTCTTGCTGTTTTTCCCTGAAAAACATGGGTTCCTAGTGAACTCTGTCTGGCCTGTTCATTGGGAACCTGTTACTCATGGATAGAAAACCCAGATGTTGAGTAACTGGCATGGACTGTTGGAATCCTTGCTTACTTATAAGACCAAGGTTGGGCAGTGCCAGAACATGCCCCAGCCCAGTGTAGGGTGTTCTTGTCTGGGCCTGGCCACACCTGCTGGATGCAGAGCCACAGGGTCAGGACAGAGATGTGTCATCACTGCCCACCAAGATGCTGAAGTGGAAGTACTTCTTTGGAATTTTGATACCTGCTTTAAAATAGAGATGACCTCAAAATTAGAAGCCTCTGGCATTGGCCAAATGGGAAGACCTGCATTTTTGGATGCACCCAAGTTTATTTTAGCATGTACTGGATTTTATACTGTTATGCTGGATTTATTTTCTTTCCAGGTGCCCTGCTGGTTAAGGCTTAGCTGCACTTAATAGACATGACTCTGAGTAGTTGAAGGGAGGAGGACTTATTACTAGGTTTTAGGTGGCTTACAAAATAATTGGTAGGGCTGAAGGAACAGGGTACACTCTCAGCAGCAATCCCCAGTTCTGGGAGTCACACCTTCCGCTGTGGCAGAGCCTCCTCGCCTCTCACAGGCTCTGCTCTGCCTTTTCCCCCGAGAACTCAGATTCTAATTTAGTTCTTTACAAGCGCATCTGATGGAGAGGACTAGCTCACAGCCAGATGCCCAGGTATGAGACAGTCTGGGAAATGTAGTTTCTCCTGTTGTGAAAGGCACATGAAAAGGAAGTCTGAATGGCTGCCAAGTGAGCAAATCTACCACGCGTGCCAATGGAGCGATAGAGCTCAGTCACAATATCACTGTCATTAAACGATTGGTGAAAACTGGAACCACGAGGCAAACACCGAACTACTGGTTGGAAATGCAGTGCCACTGATCTGAGCTAAGCTGCCAAGACAATTTGTCAGAGTCCTGAAAAACCAGGTCAGTATCACTTCTATTTACCAATATCACAATGTGGGCCTGGTTCTATACCACCAAAATTCTGCACCATTAGAATTCGGGAACTTAAGAGGACTCTGAGGTGGAACTTGTTCAGACCTCTCCTTTCAGAGAGCTCATCACATAGTTTGCTAAGTCTTCATTTTCAACCCTGTTTCCCAGCTCCAATGGGGGTTTGCAGGAAGTGTGCCTTATTCGTTTTTTTTCCCCCCATCTCAGGTCTGAGCCTGATTCCGGCATATGGTAGGTGCTACATGATCAAAGAGGGAGGGGGAGGGGAGGAAGGGAGAAAGAAAGTCAGGCCCATACAGGAGAATCCACCTAAACTGGGCCTCACTCACAGACTTTGGGGAAGAACCAAGTGAAAGTCTAGATGCTCTCTCTCTGTAGAAGCCCGTCCCTTCCCAGGGGGAGGAGGATAAACTGGCTACTGGCGATAAGGCTGAGGAAGTGGCTATAGACGCTCTGGCTACTGCAATCCCAGAAGTTAGGAGGGGGCGAGGCCAGGCAGGAGGCGGGAGGGAGCTAGAGGAGGGGGTGAGTGATGGTGAGAGAGGGACCCACAGAGAGGTGCAGGGGCTGGAGTGCAAGGACTCTTTGAACCTGGGAAGGGAGGAAGAGGGACTGTGGGTCACAGAAGCAAAAGGGAGGGCTTGGTCCTGGTGGCACACTGACAAAGGATGTCACCCTTAAGGTTGGATTTTTTTTCTGGGTTCATGTGAGCCTAATGCATAAAAGAGGCACCCAAGTCCAAAGAGCCAGCCACCACCAGGAACCAGGAGCCTGGGAGCTGTGGGCTGGTGTCCCTGTTGCTCCAGTTTGCTTTGTGCTGCCTCCTGCTGCCTGTAGCCAAGGCCAGTTAAAGGACTACTCATCATATATCGCGCTCCCAGGTGGAAGCTTCCAGCCTCCTGCACGGGAGTCAGCTATGGCTCATGGCATAGCGCAGGTAACAGTTAAATGGTTAAAGGGGCAGCCCACTCTCCTCCCTAGATGCACCCCCAACTTCTTCAGCATCTTATGGGCTGATTATACCTCACTGGGTATGTATAAAACTGTCTATTAGCGAGGCTTTATTGCACTTTGGTAAGAAAATTGTATGAAAATAGACTAAGCATTGCTGTTTTGAGGTTAAGTTCTATTCATTAGACTGATAAATAACCTAATAGGGATTTTTCTAACTTGTCATGAGTCAAAATAACGCAGTTACTATTTAGATTTCTATTCCCACCCTGGCAGTAATGCACAATACACAGTAAGGCATTTATTTTAATGAGCACATACTGATTCTCGGTGTTGAGAGAGTATGTGGATGTTTGCTAGATATATAGTCTTACATGCTCCACTGGGGCCTGGGTGTCCCAGGAGAAAGTCTATGGGACAATATTCAGAACAAGAAAATAAACCGCTGATCACTTTCCCCTGCTGGTCTGTCCCAGGAGACTTCAGCTGGGGGATGAGGATGGTGATGGCTACTCTGCTCCCCAGATTTGACTGGCTGGTGAATACACACCAGCTTTATACCCCTCCCATTCTTCTTCAGGAGACTGCACATGGATACTTATTAATATGTGGCTGGGGTGGCAAGGAGAGGGAAGGAAGTAACTTTGCTTCATGTCTACTATGTGCTAAATTACCTAGATTAACTTTTTGAAATGTGTGATAACCCTGGGAAAAAGAGATTACCATGCTCATGTTACCGGGAAGTAATTAGGCTCCCAGAAGTTAAGATAAGATACTCACTGCCCCCTCATGAAGTATTGCACTACTTACTCATTCAATTGCCTATCAGGACTGCTTTGGACAATTGTATAGATTGTGTACTGCACAACTCCACCGAGCTCTGTTCACATAGACTACTGGGAAATTTAAAGGCTCATAACTTGCACAGTTGTGTGAATAAGTTAAGTACTGGTGGGAAAGAAGAAGGAAGATACACAACCTTATATACAAAACATAAATATATGTATCTAGCATGTTATAGAATATTATTAATGTTATAATGGAATTCAGAATGTAAGTGTCAAGATTTGAAATTTAAATTAAGCAGTCTTTTTATGTGTCCCATGCTGGTTCTCTGTAGAGAAGGGGCTTAGACTTCTTTCCCAGAGGTAGTCCTCACAGTCACGTGCCCATCCTCTCTCCCCAGCCTCCTCCTGTTCGCTTCTTCTGGCCTCTTCCAATAGGCTGTGACGGTCACTCAGCGTGGCTCAGATGCAGGACCTCCACTTCTGCTTTGTCCGAGTTGGACTCTGGCCAGCCCACAGCTTTGGCCACGCTAGTTCAGCTCTCATGTCTTCCTGAGGCTCAGTCCGGGGGTCCCCCCCAAATTTCAGCTTCATCACTCCCTCCTGGGTGCTGACAGCTGGCAGCGGTCTCACCCCATTATGTGGCTCAGCTGGGACGAGGAGAGGTGAAACACTAGCTCACACGGTGCCGCCTCTGCTGAAGACCTTTCCGCAGCTTCTGTCAAGGAGTTTCTTTAGAGCTTTGACTCAGACATCTGTTGTTTCTTCAGACTTTACCTTTGACGAATGAATATGCATTTGGCAGGCAGACAAAAGCCATTGGAGGAAAGGGGGTAAGTTGAGTCAATAAAAGTAAGATGTGCTTTTAAGAATGGGAAGCTAGCATCTTGGTGCACCCTGGAACCTGTCGTTGATGGTGTATTTTCTCCATTTGGAAATGGGACAACATCGAGAGATGTTCTACAAAATAACTGACCAATACCTGTCAAAATTGCCAAGGTCATGAAAGACAATGACAGATTGAGAGCCTCACAGATCAGAAGAAACTGAAGAGACATGACAACTCAATGCAATGTGGACTCTTGGCTTGGATCCTGAAGCAGAAAAAGGATGCTAGTGGAAAAGCTGATAAAATCCTAACGAGATCTGTAATTTAGTTAATAGTAATTGTATCAATGTTAATTTCCTGATTTTGATCATTGGACTACGGTTATGTACACTGCAAACATACCCAGTGCAAGCTGGGTAAGAGCATACATGAATGCTGTGCTATTTTTGTAGTTTGTAAGTCGAAAATTGTTTCAAATAAAAAGCAAAAAAAAAAAAAATGTGGACAGAGCACCTCACCTGGGGATAAAATGATATTCAGTGTCATCTTCTTTGGAATCCCACTGCCTGTCGGTACCTTGTATAGTTGCAGAGGAAATATATCTCCATCTCCTTAACCCAAAGTATGTTGCTGGCTCTGACTCCTCCAGTTTGAGAGTGATCAGTCCCCGTTACCACAACTGTCCCAATGACCTGTATTCATCATCCGTCTTCAGTTTCCGCCATGGCGTCTCTGATGTAAATCCACTTCCCGCTGCCCGTCCTCACTCTCAGACTCGTTTTCACGGTTGCAATAATCATTCACACAACAGACCCCTTTCCTGGAGTTTCCAGCCACTGGCAAGCTCCCCCCTCCCATGGGCTCCAGCTGAGCCCTTCAGCTGGAAGACAACAGCTATCAAAGCAGGATCGCAGATACACTTGAGCAAAAACAATATTGTTGGAGGTAGTGTGTAGCCTTCCAGAGATATTAACTATTTTGAAATGCAACCTCCTTTGAAGCACATGGGTGCATTTGTGGCAAGTGCAATTTTACCACTTTACAGCCATGACTTTTGTGCATTTTGCGTGGCTTCAAACTTGATTTCTAGCTAAAGTCAATATGAACCAATTAGAGAAATCTGGATAGAGGCACATCACATTCCATTTAAAACCATTTGTTCAATACCACCGTAGAGCAGATGTCATACTATGCTAGGGGATCACAGAGATGATTAAGACATGCTCTCTGTCCTTGAATAGTGCAAAGTGTGGTGGGGTGGGGTGCCACAATACAAAGTTTAATGCAAATGGGGAGGAGAGAGAGAGAGGGTCTTGGGCAAAACCATTTTTTTTTTTTGGAGCAATGAAAGGGCACTTGATAGATGCCACGCAGAATATTAATGAAGTTGGAAGGAGGAAGTGGTCTCTGAGTGAGTCTCACCTTGATACACAATACTTGGAATAGAAGCTCACGTTTCTCTCCAAAGTTCCTTCTTTTCAAAATCCTTCTCTATATAACCCATTGGGTACTAATGTCCCTTTGATATAGTGTACCCTGATTGCCAATGTGCTGGCCTATTGGGAGCCCCTGCCATCTGAAGATTCTAAATCAAAAGGACCAACTATCTTCACCTCTGTTGTGTCTGGTTCATTTCCAGCAAGGATGCCTGGGTCTTGCAGAAAGGAGAATAGTGGACAATGGGTGGGACCAGGGCCACCATGTCAAACGACCCCAGGGCACCATGCACACAGAATACATAGTGAGCACTGCTTGCTATGCTAGGGCCAAGGGACCTGGGCCACAGGAGACAGTTTGGATTGTGATCTCTGGGGTAGACTGTTTCCCATTATGCCACCCGTAGGTCCTGAGGGGACTCAGACTAGTGCAATGCCCAGAGGGCCAAGCTCTGTCGCAGCGAGGTTGGAGCCACTTCTGAAGCCAGAGTGTGACCCACAGGATTCACAAAGCCACGTGAGAGCCCCGGAGAGGAGCCAGGCCATTGAGCTAACACACCTTTAAGGAGCTCCAAGTCCCTGGAGGCCAAGCACGTGGACCCTGCCCAGCCTTCCGTCAGCATTTCTTGTCCACTGTACAGCTGAGGAGTGACAATGAATATTCATCCCCTGCCTCTTCCAGAGTCATTTGACTCTCTGCATATGCAAAGTCGGAATTGACTTGGGTTGGCAGGGAAGGAAGATTCCCCTCAAAGAAAACATCCGATGGAGCGGGTTGAGCTGGTGGGGAAATTAAAGCTGGCAATGCAAAAAGGGAGGAATATTACAGAAGTGACTTCCATTTCTGCACCAGCTTGCAAGATGCCATCCTTGGGGAAGGAACGTTCAGACCAAGGAAACACACCCTTGGCCTGAAGACAGGCTAAGTAGAGTTCTTGCTCACGCATTCATCTGCCTTCTACCAGGCTCTAAGGCAGAAAGGAAAGGAATATAAATAAACTGTATCTTTGCCTAGAGGCAATTAAAGGTTGGTTGGATAACAATGTAAACAGAGCAACAACTCATATTTGAGAAACATTGTTCCTTTTCAGCACCACTGCCTGCTAAGTGCTTTACATTTTTTATCTCATTTAATCCTCATAAAATACCTTGCCAGGGCAGTTGCTGCTGTCCCCATTTTACAGATGAAGAAACTGAGACTCAGAGAAGTTGTGTCATTGCTGCAAAGTTATGCACCTAATAAGAGGTAGACTCAGGGTGTGCATTCTGGTTTTATGAGACCCGAAGTCCATGTTTTTGCCTTACAACTGTTCTGCCTCCTAAAACATGATTTAAAGAGAATCTCAATATTTCAGGACTTGTGGGATAGACACTGAGTCACACCATGGTGGCGAGTAATCAGAGAAAATTCCCCACCAGGAGCAACACAGCCTGGGAAGACATCCAGGTATCAACCATGCTTGAATTATGAAGGCTTTTAAGAAGCTATTTGCCTGTTGGCTCCAACTAAACTAAGCAACCCCTTAAGGGACAGGTTTGGCTCCACCGTTTCTTAAGAGAAGTATCGTCTAGTATGATCGGGGGTCTCTGTCCTTCACCTGGGCACTACAAGCCCAGAAGGGGAGGCCACACTGCTTCATACTCGCCCCTAGCCAGGCAAAGTGCTAAACATGTGACATGGAATACACCATTTGATGTTTGGCACGATGTTGCCACTAACCCCCATTTGCTCTAAAGGATTGGATCCAAAGAGAGGATTGGAGAGCAGAAGTGAGTTGCTCAGAGCCACACATTTAGTAAAGGCAGAACTCAGATATCAAATCCAGCAGCCCAGCAAGAGTCTGAACTCTCCCAGTGTGGGCAGCGGAAAGTACCCCTCAGAGTGTTCCCCGCATTCAGGAGGGACAGAGTGCCTCCTCCGTGCACTCCAGGAGTTCACACCATCTTTGCCATTGACACCAATGGCCAGAACTGAAAGGGCCTGGGAAGGCCCTTGTGGACCGCTGGGGAGACTGAGGCCCAGCAAGAGTCAGTGTCCTGTTCATTGTCACACAGTGACTCAAGGCTAAGCTGAAAACAAGTCTATCACTAAGGTGTCTTGAATATAGCACTTCTCTCACCCCCTCACTCGCCATACACCAACTGATCGTCTACCCACTGGATTAGTCCCATTTTGCAGATGAGGAAACTGAGACCTATCTAAGTTAGTTAGGGGACTTGCCCAAGCATTGAAGCTGGGATTCAAACTCAGCTCTGAATAACTGCAAAATGTGGGCTCTGAAGCACGCGGTGACGCTGATGTGAGCCTTGGTAATGGTGACACCAGGCAAGAGGTGAGGGCACCCAAGAGGAGGAAGAACTCACTCTGCTGGTATCTGTTTTCTCCTCGGTTGTGTGTAGTACTGAACATCATTGCTGGCGCGTGCATGCGCACACACACAGCTTCTCTCAGTCTGTCCTCCCCGCCCTCCCCTCGCTCCTCGTACGCCCAGCAGGCTTTCCCACCCATTATCCAAATGTGCTCTGGGTTCGCACCCAGAAGCTTAATTTCACATCTGGCAGGAAGCAATTGTGCAAAGTTGCTGAATTCTCCTCTCCACCCCCTTAGGGGGTTCATCAAACCCTATCATCCCAGAAGTTTCAAAATATTTTCCATTCTCCAGCAAAAACAAAAGTAGCACAGAATTGGAAAGTCCATAACAATAAAACCTAAAACCAAATCAGCTCTAAAGACAAATTTATTTTTTTGGAATCGGTGTGGCTTTAGGTTTTGCCCAAGGGGCGTGTCACTAAAAAAGCCCATGTACCCGATGTCGAGTGGGGTGAGGCTTTGGAAGGAAAAGATCTCTAAAACCCTCACCAAATGGAGAGGGCCACCAACTGGCATGGTCTTATGAGGGTAGCATGGCAGTGCAGAAGGATGGGGATAATATTTGTTGAATGTCTTCTGCTGCAAAGCACATGTCACCTGTAGCATCACTGTACCCTTACGTGTGACATATAATCCACTATACCTATTTTGTAGGTAGGATTCTGGACTAAGAATCCAGGATCCTGAAACTTAGTCCTGGGTCTGCTACTAACTGACTACATGGCCTTAAATTAAACCACAAATCCAGAATGGGTCTTTGGGATTGTGAAGTCCTGAATACCCAGCCTAGGGCCCCTGAGCCTCCTAATGGCACCCCTAGCTGATACTGCTACTAGATCTTACTGCTCTTTCCTGGCAATCCTGCATGACACTTTAGAATCCTTCTCAAAATAGCCTTATAGGTGACCACCTCCTATCCATTCCAACTGGCACGTGAGATTCAATCTATTTGCCGTACCTGACCTAGGTCAAGTCTTCATTTTTAAGAGGAGAAAAATCAAGGCACAGAGACGGGGAGTAACCTAGTTAAGATCACACAGCAAGCCAGAGACAGATGGACCCAGAAGTCAGGGCTCAGGGCCCAAAGTGCATCATCCAATGCAGCTGCTCATAAAAGAAGCGGTGGTGCAAACCCTGTCGCAGCAGAGCTCGTTTCCACTGTTTTTGGCCAAATGGATTTTAATCCTGGAAACAGCTCCTCAGGCTCTTCCTTCCAAAATGCCCCCTTCCTCTGCACCGGCCGTGCAGCCAGCAGGAACACGGTCCCCTTGTGCCCAGCCAGTTAATGTGTGCCTGGCATTAGCACAAAACTAACATTTTATTTCCCTTCCATAGTATGTAATTTCTTTGGAAGTTGAAGTGTAATGAAATTGGTGTTTATTATAATTAATAAAAGCGCCATAACTTCAAATTGGGTCATAAATCTTGCAGGGAAATCCAATACCGCCTTAAGAGTCATTCCTTTCCCAGAAGGGGCTCTTTAGAGGAAGGAGGCAGCGGGCTCCCTCCTCCCGGATGGAGGCTGGCTCTGCCCCCTCTGGCAGGCTGGTTCTCCGCTACTAATCTATTCAGGTCACAAGCGGAGGCACAGGCGGCTTTTGGCTCTGCAAATGGAAAAACTGTACCTTAGCCCAGTGCCTGGAGATACTGCTCCAGTGTGAGCATTGCTGGCGTTGTCAGCTTAGCCGTGGCTTATGTTGAGAAATAAAGAATTGTGCTTTTTCCGTGTGCCAGGCACTGTGCTAGAGAGGAGGGAAATGCCATTCTTGTCCTCCCGGGGGACACCCAAGGTGCTCACAGTCCAGTGAGGGAGGCACGCTTGCAAGCTGCCACGTGCGGTTCGGTGTGAATTGCACAGGTATAGAGGCAGTACAGGCACAAAGTGGGTGACCTTCGCTTTGAGTGGGGAAGAGTGATGGGATTATTTCAAGGAGAAAGTGGATAGCAGTGAGAAAGGTCTGAAAGCTGATTAGGAGGTTGCCAGGTGGGCACAAACATTCTTCCAACGCAGCACGCTGTCACTGCGTCGGGGCCTTTGCACGGCTGCTTGCTCTGCCTGGCGTTCTCATCCCCCTGTCTCTGAGTCTCTCAGTTCCAACATCACCTCCCAGAGAGGCCTCCCCTCCCACCGCACCTGATGTTTCTCCCTCGCTGTCCTAACACCTTTTCTGTTTCCTCTACAAAGCTTGCCACTCTGTGAAATTACGTTTTTTGTTTATTTGTTTCCCTGTTCATTGTCTGCGTCCCAAGTGTTCAGTACAAACATAAAAACTCTGTTACAACAAGAACATTGTCTAGTCTGTTCTCTACTGGAGTCCTGGCACCTCGAACTATTCCAGGCACCTACTGGACAATTATTAACTATGCTAGGCAAAGATTCATGAAACTGCATGGCTCATTAAAAGAAACTTGTTCAAAAGCAAATTACAAAATTGCATGCAATGTCAGAAGGGAGAATGGTAGATGAAGATGCCAAGTAAAGGAAAAATCAGAACGGAAAATTAAAACCGCCCCAAGAATAGCTCCAGGGAGGGACATGGGCATAGAAAAACACCTAATAAAGAAGCTTTGATTTGTTTGCTGTGGGGCTGTGTACGGCAAGCGCCCTCCTCCCTACCCCTACCCTTGACATTTTTAGTTAAGTCTTCATAGCTCACCAAAATAAATAAGTAAATAAAATTTTAAAATACCAAGGCAGCAGTGGGATTAGCACGTTCACTTCATATGCCTTAACATCTTGTTAGAGGTGGGTAGCAAATTTGGCTCTGAGCTTCCTAACAGCCAACACAAGAGAGAAAAATGAAATGTGATTAAGTTTCAAACCTCAGTGTCTCTAAGATAAATCCAAAGCGACTACTCAAGGGAAATTTAGGTTTTCTTGGACCTGAAAGCTGAGAGAAATTTCCCCCATTGCTCCACTCAAGGAGCAGGTGCTATGGTGTCGTGCATTCTACAGCATCCCGTCGGTACCTCCAAAAGAGAGTTTCACTAGAGCTTCTTTTCTTATAGCAGGCCAATGACCTCATGCCCAAGTACAATTTAGTAAAAGCCTTTCTACGGACAGCCAAACCTGTCTAAGCTTGCCTCTCTCAGACTGTCTGACCAGAATGAGATGGAGGCTGTCTTACGAAAATGGAAGGACCGTGCACTCTCCAGACAGTCTTCTGTTTCTCCCAAGTGTGTCCATGGTAGGACGTGGGTGGTAAGGAAGGCAAGGCAGCCTCCTCCCCCCGGAATGCCAGGTGGTGCACTGCGGTCCCCGCTGGGGACAGTTCCCTCTGTCCAGCTGGGCACAGGGTAGGACAGGCACCTGCTTTTGAAAACTAAGGATCCCGGAGGAATCCAAAGACAGAACCAGCCACCCCCTCTCTGCTGGGTAGGGCAGAGGTTCTCCTTAGTAAACAGTTTCTGCTTTGCTCCAACCCACGCATCAGTGGATCATCGGGGCTTCCAAGCTGGAAACCTATAATCAGCGTTTCTCAAAGAGGGGCTGCAGGAACCCTGCCTCAGACCACGTGGGGCACCTGTTAGACATGAAGATGCCCAGCGCTAGACTCACACAGTCTGGACCGCTTGGGGTGGGCCCATGTGTCTGCATATTTAACGAGCTCTGCGGGTGATGTGCAGCCCGCGTAGTACTGATATCAAGGACAGTACCAGCAGTCACTGCTTTTCATTCCTGACACTCAGAGCTTTAAAGTTCAAAAGGCACTTTCCCCACAAAACCCCTGCACTCGATCCTCGCAAGGCCCCTGTGAAGAGTGAAAGCAGG
Organism: Lepilemur ruficaudatus; assembly: GCA_963574885.1. NCBI lineage: Eukaryota > Metazoa > Chordata > Mammalia > Primates > Lepilemuridae > Lepilemur > Lepilemur ruficaudatus. The sequence continues at coordinate 18,128 of CAUYRT010047121.1, forward strand.
TTCTCCCATGGGAGGGGGTGGCTAAGTGAGAACTGAAGCGTTGAAATGTCTTGCCTGAGGCAAACACCCAGCAATGGGTAGGGCCAAGCTCAGGGCCAACCCTGGTGGGAAACAGCACCGATGGTGGCTCAGACCCAGCTCCAGAGCAGCATGCCTGGGTCCCCATTCACCAGCTGGTGGACGCGGGCAAATTCTTTACTGGGCCTCCGCTTCATCCTCTGTGTACCACGTGCAGAGGAGTTTTTGAGGATTAAAGGAGGATTGTGTTGAAAACACTCAGCACCATTGGGATGGCATACGGCAAGCACATGATGGGTGTTGGTTACCACCATTATTGGGTAGAAGACATTCATAGGCTTTTGAGGAAATGTAGATGCCCCACACGGGTTGGGAGTTTACCCCAATCTCACCTGGAGGAATACATTTGGGGTGGCAGCCAGTGGGAGGTAAGATGCATGACAGAACCAGACTCTGCAGTGACCAAATGGAGAGCTGTCCTCGGCTGCTCTTTCCAGCAGACACTTCTCCAATGCCCGAGTCTAGTGACCTCTTGCCCACTGCCTCACACCTCTCAGACAGGACGATCTCTCCCTGGAGAGCAGCGAACTACCCAGACAAAGCCAGCCTCTAGAGCAGCGCTATGCAGTAGAACTTTCTACAGTGATGGGAATGACCTAAACCTGCACTGTCCAATATGGTAGCCACTAGCCACAGGTGGCCGTTGAGCCCCTGAAATTGATTAGCGTGACTAAGGAACTGAATTTCTACATTAGTGAACTTAAATGTAAGTAGCCGTGTTGGCTATTTATTGAACAGGGTACCTTTGGAGGGAGAAATGGAGCTCCATCGTGGGGTCAGGGGACACAGCCCCACCCTGGGCTGAGCCCAGGGTTATGCAAATGCTGGGAGAAGGACATGCTCATTTGGGGGGCATTACCCCTCTCCTTCAGCCTTTGTGGATTCTCAACAGACCGGCCAGTCCTGGTGAGGGGGTGAGCTCCAGAAGAGTGGGTCCTAATGGTTCTGACCTTTGCCCCCTCGGCGTCTAGCGCAGCACCTGGCATTTGAAGCTCCTAACTCAGGTTCGGTCTGGCTAACTCTCCCCCATCCACCTGGCATGTCGCATCTGTGCTGCAGAGGACTGATTATCTGTCCCGAGGTGCCCAGCCTAACAATGAGCACTAATGAAGATTTTAAAGACAGGTGTGAACATCTGATTGAAAAGACAGATGTACGTAAGAACTGCAGCTCACATTAATATTATCTCTATGAGAAACCAGGCTGCCTGCTTATCGTGGAAAGTTTCCTTTTCCTTTTCCTTTTCTTTTTTTTTTTTCCCAACTGAGAGAATTGTTTTTCGTGGGTTAAATTAAACCCATGTTCTGATATAAAATGCAACATAATTCAAGTCAATGTTAATAATGATGGCAAATCTTAAGAATTATCTTTCACAGTAAATTACCTCTGAGATTGCAGGTACTGCTTATCAAAAGTAAATTTAATATAAAGAACACTAAACATGCAGCAGCGATAAATTACGGAGAGAATTCAGTTCCATCGCTTGGTGCCTCTCAGCGTTGAGTTTCAAGCAGCAACCCTGACGTTAGGGAAGTCATTTCCTATCTCTGGGCTGCAGGTTCTTCGTCTGCAGAACGCAGGGGGTTGAACCGGATGCTCTCCAAGGAGCCTTCGAGCTCTGAAAATTTATCAGTCTCGGATGCCATGAAACTGATCCATTTGGCATTTCATTCTCCAGTGCCCTCGCCACGAGGGAGAAACCTGCTAATTTAATAAACTGAGCAGCCTCCTAGGAGGCAGCTGTCGGGAGCAGCTCCCCTCCCATCCTCGTGTCTCAGGAAGCCTTTGAACTCAGCAACATGATTTGCAGTTGCTGCAACTATTCCTAAGGCTTAGGTCTGGGGAGGGAGGGTTGAGAAGAGATCCCTTTGGGTCCCTCTGCTTCTCCCCATGCAAGGGCCTCCTACCCTGTTATACAGGGGACTGATTTTGGCAGAAGACCCCAAAAGGTAGCTGGCGGCCTCAGAGAAAGGTTTTATCTCCCACCGCCTTCCCCCCTGCAGCCCCTCTGCTCACCCTCCCCCATACTTAATGATCCCAAATCTCTTTCTGACATGCACCCAGAACTGCAGGTCAGGGAGGTTAATTATATTTTAATTGCCTCCTTATCCAGGGGCACCTGCACTATCACCTGTGACCAAGAGCCTCGAAAGACAGATGACTAAGTCGCCTGGCCCCTGGGTGCTTCCAGAGCCGTCCCACCCACACCCCAGCCCTCCCTAGCATTGCACTTCAGCAGTGCTCCTCTTCCGGCCTGAAGCTTCCTGGGTGCCCCGTGGGGTCAGCAATGCTCGTTTTGTCCTTGCTCCTGGGATCTCAGGGTCTAGAGCCCAAACTGGGGTATAGGGTGGGTGGGGTAGGGTTAAGAGGTGTAGACAGACTTCATCTCTTAAGCTGAGGCAATCGTGCAATCTCATGATGACTAGGAACCACTCGCCTCCCACTTCATAGTCCAGCCATACAGCACTGATATGCAATGCTTATTCACACACACACACACACACACACACAGCCATGGGGACACAGCCATACAGCCATTCCAGCCCTGACGCTTGCTGTGTGGGGCTGTCCAGGCCTTTGCTCTCACTGTGCCCTACTTAGCCTATAAAATTCATATCTTCCTGCCAGCCCTCCTTGACCTCTCCAATAAGCTGGGTTCGGTGATCTTTCTCTGTACCCCACAGTACCTTCCGTTTAACCGTTGGGTAGATGGATGATAGATAGATATTCCTTAACTTACGATGGTGCGACATCCTTGATAAACCCATCACAAGTCAAAAATGTCGTAAGTCAAAAATGCATTGAATGTGGACAGCACAGCAGGCAGATGGCCCCTGACTTAACAATGGTTCGATTTAGGATTTTGCCATTTTACACTGGGTTTGTCAGGACCTAACCCCATTGTAAGTAGCGGAGCTCCTTATGACTTACAATGGGGTTATAGTTTCTACTGAGTGTGTGTGGCGTTCATACCATTGTAAAATAAAAAATCATTAAGTCCAACTATTGCAAATCAGGAACCATCTGTGTGTGTATATGTATACCTAAAAATGCCATTAATATCTGCCCTGTTCCAGATTAGCTCAGAAACAGGGTAGGGTCTGAGCCTACAGGTGGTCAAAACTGAGAGGCCCAGAGTGGGGGGCTGACCCAGTGCTTTTTCCTGACCAGAGCCTACTCCTGCTCATCCTCCTACACTTAGATCTTATAGACATTCACACCTGGAACAGGTAGAGATTTCACCCCTCCTCCCTCCAGCCCTAAGCGCCAGCCACACGCAGTGTTGCTTTGTTGGCTCAGTGGCCTTCTACCTGTTGGGTGCTTCCTGAAAGCTACCTGTCCCTCCCCATCCCCTGCACAGCAAGCTCTGGTTCACACCTTGAAGACCTCCTCCTCCGTGTGTTTCCTCCATGAAGCCTCCCCTGGGGCCCCCCGAGACAGTGCCTTTTCCGACGACCCCAAAGCACATGTTCACCCCTTGACAAACCCAGTTACACTGTATAGTAAGTATCTGTCTGCATGCCGTCTCCCTCTCCTAGACAGTAAGTCACCCAAGGGCAGAGACTCTTGTCACGTTGAGATGCCTGGCACAGTTCCTGGTGTATAGCGGGACACAATGCATGCTTGCCAACTTCATTAATGAAGAGTGAATAGTGAGATTTGGGGAATTGGGAAAAGTGTTGGAAGATGCAATTAAGAATATATACTTGGATAGAAGAAATAAGACCTGGCTCAATAGATGAGTAACGTGGCTATAGTTAACATCAATCAATTGTACATTTCAAAATAGCTAGAAGAGAATAATTTGAATGTTCTTAGCAAAAGAAAAGATAAATATTTAAGGTGATGGATATCCCAATTATCCCGATCTGATTATATGAATGTATCAAACTATCACATGTACCCCCAAAATATGTACATCTATTATGGATCAGTAAAAAAGTAAAGCTAAAAAAAGATGCAATTAAGGCTTTCAGCAGCTCTTGTTAATGCTGCCCCTACATGGGTGTGAGGGAGCAGGTTTTATGTCATTTCCTCCTGTTTCAGCAAAATTAACTTGATGAGGCTTTCAGAGAGCGAGTAGCACCACAGTCAGCTCTCCCTTGCTACCTGCTTCCAGTAGAGGTGGACAAAATGCATCCGTTTTCCTTGGTATCTACCCCAGGGTTTCTCCAGTTTAAAAGTGTCTTCACGTCACCTGGGGTTCCTGTTGAAATGCGGATTCTGACGCTATGGGTCTGGGGGGAGCCTGAGAGCCTGTCTTGCCTATGATCTCAGTACTGGGGTTTCAGAAACAACTCCTTAAGTAGTAAGGATTTATTCCATTCCTTGTAAAAAGAGTGGTGTTTTCTAATTAGGAGCCTCAAACCCAAAGGAGAACAGGGTGATTTAGGAGAGAATTTGGACTCAAGTCAGATCTGGGTCCTATTATTTTGTATCTGTGTGATCTTAGTGCATTTGTTTAACTTCTTCAAGCCTTCATTTCTTTGTCCGTACAACTGAAACAATAATCTGTGTGTTCCCATGGCCGTGTGTGTGTGTGTGTGTGTGTGTGTGTGTGTGTGTGTGAATAAGCATTGCAAATCAAACCGTGTAAGATAATTCGGGCTCATAATAGCTCTTGAATAACTAGCCATTGGTTCCCTCGTTTCCGGATTCACCGTTGCTCTCTCTGATAGATCAGATTTCTGGTCCCTGCAATCAGAGGCCCCCTCTGCAAAAAAGGTACATTCCCTGCCCCCTGACATGAGGACCAGCCATATGTCTTATCACAGCCAGTGAGATGTGGATGGAAGCATGTGTATTATTTCTAAGCAGAAGCTTTAAGGGCTGTTGTGTCTCCTGCAATCCAATCTTCCCTTTGTCGTCTCCCAGGTGACTGTCAGTAACACGGTCCGGGACCGCCCCTTCAGCCAGGGTCCCAAAGTAAAAGCAAAAGGGCTCCAATCAACTTGTTAGGGAAATAGAGATGGAGTGAGAAATAAACCTTTTTTGAAAGCCACTGAGATCCTGGGCTTGTTTGTTACTGCATAATAACTAGTTTATCCTGACTGATAAATCCTGCTGCACGTTGATTGCCTTGCTGTCTACTTTGTGCAAGGTACTGAGATGGCCACTGAGATTGCACCTATGAGCACGACAGAAATTATGCCCTCAAAGCACTCAGAGTTTAGTGAAGGAGCCAGAAATGCAAATTCCCCAGGATAATAATGCACTACTGAGTTCAGTTCACCTGAATAGGTCTCTAATTGGGATGTTTCCAGAATGCAGCAGAAAGACTGATGAATCCTTCCCCGGGAATGAGGGAAGATGTCATGAAGGAAGGGACACTTGAATGAGGCCTTGAAAAAGGAGCTGACTTTTAATTGGACATCCTAGTACACAGAACACAGAACAGTGTGTGTTTGAGTCAGAAGTCCCACGTTCCAGTCTTGACTCCGGCACTTATGTGACCTCAAGCATGTCACTTTTCTCTTCTGCAAAATAAGGCTAATAATAATCTCAGTATTTGGGGGAGGTTTAAATAAAACACTGTGCATACAAGCACTGCTGAATACACATAGCTTATACAATAGACGTAATAATATGTAATATAATAATCCTGTCCCATAACAGGGCAGAGAGTAACCCCTGCTTACATTTTTGAGGGCTTACTTTGTTCTTAGTAGTGTGCTTAGCTTAGTACGTTGTAAGTATCATGCCATTTAATCCCCTCAAAAACCGTATGTGGTGGGTACTATTGTTATCCCTATTTTACAGGGAAGAAAATAGACTCTGAGTGGTCCAGGAATTTATTTACATACCTAAGGAGAGCAGGGGCTGGATGTAGACAATGAGACTCCAGCCTCTGCCCCTAACCGTTCACATTCTGCCTGCCTGTTAGGGAGGAGAGAGACCTGCATCTCTGCAGGCAGGCACCCGGCTATTAAATAGAGCACAAGGGGAAATAGATGAGCCTTGGAAGGGTTTTTGAAGCTGCTCATTTCAGGGCTGCAACACCGACTGAGATTATAAAATCCTTGAGGATGTTCTCACCGCAGCCCTGTGTCCCTGTTCTGTGCACCTCGCCGGCACATCCCAAATAATGATAATGCTTTCTTCGTTCAACACAATCTATATTGAATGCCGGCAAGGCCCTGGGAGAAATAAAAAAAAAAATGAATAAGACCTACTCTAGGCTTAGGAGTTTGGTTTTATTCTTTGGGCTTTAGGGAACCATTGAAGGGTTTTGAAGAGCCAAGTGGAAGAGTGGATCTGGCTTTGGGTAGTTGGGAGGGGGTCGGGGCATCTGACAGTTGTAGCAGACAAATTGGAGGCGGGAGAGCCAGCATGCAGACGGACCAGGTGGAAAGCTAACGGGATAGCCTGAGACAGAGCAGAAGGAAAAGAGAATTAGAAGAAAATAACTACAGATGCTCCAAGGGTGGAATTCACAGGTCTTCATAATGCTGGGATGTGAGGCACGGTGGGAGGGAGAGGTTTGGGGGCTGAATGGGTCAGGATCCCAGCAGGAAGGAGAAGGAAGGGGTTATTTACAGGGGTATGAGCAGCGATAAGGGAACCAAAGGCCGTGGAAAGCTCACAGGGACCAGCAGTAGTGGAAACTGTCATTACTCCTAGGCCTGAAGGAGCAATACAGGGAAATGGTGTTATCAGAGCCGTGGAGCAGTTGTCACCGTAGAATTCAGCTCCTGCTAGTACTAGAGTAAGGCACGGAGGGAGCAGGTGGGGGTGGGGGAAATGAACAGCCCGACATTTCTTCCTTCCTCCCTCTAATCTCCCATTGGCCACGCCCAACCTTCAGCGGAAGAGCAAGGAGGCCCAGATGGCATAGTGCATGGAGCTCAGCCTCCTGGCGCCCAGAGTGGGACAGAGGAAGGCCGAGGAACGACCATGGCCACGGACGAGGGGTCGCACCCGAAGAGCATCCAGCATAGTGCCTGGGCGACAGGGCAGTCTTGTCATTCCACGTAAAGACTCCCTGGATTTGAATCCTGACTCTCACATACCAACAGTGTGACTGAGAGCAAGTCACATTGCCTACTTATCAGTTTTCTCATCTGCAAAAAAAGAAATTTGATTGTTGCAAGATCGTGTGCAGTACACAGAACATAACCGGTGCTAAACCATCTGAACTTCGTTTTTTGTTGT
>CAUYRT010047123.1:0-21767 GCA_963574885.1 Lepilemur ruficaudatus
GTATGGAGTGTGTGTGATGTATGGAGTGTGTGTGTGTGAATGCAATGGGGACTATCCAAGAAAGCGCTAATATCTGGGTTACTTTTCATGACAGAGCTGGAAATTATTGTTGGTGATGTTGTATATTAATAGTAATTTCCATTTACTCGCTAAGTAAGACTCGTGAGAAGAGGAGCCCATCCTAGCCATCTGATTCCTTCCCCAGAGGCACCCACTGTGCCCATTTCTTGGTCTCCTTCTACAGCAAAATGTTATGAATTCCTGTGAATGTTTCCAATTTCACATGTTAGGCTGCTGTCCCCGGTCACCCCCACCTTCCTTTTAGGGTGAGGCTCCTTTGCCCTTTAAGACCTCTCCTCTCTGCCCTTGCCTTGAGGAGCTCCCGGCCTGGGGTGGCAGAGCTGGGTCTGTGGGCTGTTTCCTCTCTCCAGAGCGGGGGACAGCTCTGTGTCTCCTGGTGCCAAAGGTGCGAGGCCATGTGCACGTGCCGGGTGGTGCTGAGTGTGAGGGCTGGGAGGGTGTGGGGCCACAGAGCGGGAGGACGGGCTGGGTGAGCTCAGTAACCAGCCCCACATCCCAGCAGCCCCTCTTGATACGTACCCGTGGCAGGTCGTCCGGGTGCTCAGGGTCATCTCCGGCACCCAGGCTGACCAAGCAGCCGCCAGCTCCTGTGGTGGTGCCGTGGCAGGGCTGTCCCACACAGGAATGCAGGGCTCTCGCTGCGGGAAGCAGGAGGTGACAGCGCCCTGTCCACCCAGCACGGGGTTGCCGGCGTAATGGAGTAGGGGCCCCTCCTCCCATAGACATGGAAGCGTAACATTGAGAGAGGGGAGTGTATAACAGAGGGGAGGGTCTGAAGAAAAAGAAAAAAAGATTTTCTGTCTCTTTAAAACTTCTCCCACTCTTTTTCGGAACTGCAGCCTGGCCTGCATCCCTGAGGCAGGTTAAGTCCTCTGTTAAAAGATAACTCAGCCCCCCAGGCTGGCGGAGTTCACAGGCTTTGTCTTTGGCAGAGATGGGAGGGTTAGAACAGTTAACCACAATGGCCTAGAACTGAGGGCCTTCCTTTTAAAAGTTCCATACTTCTGTCTATGTTCCAGAAATTTGGATTTTGAGACGAGATGGTCTTCCATTTTTCCTACTTTGACAGCAAAGTAATACAAATTCTCTTTCTTCCTCCCCAAACACTTGTTCTCATTCTTCCGATGCGGCCTCGAGGACAAGTACCAAGTTTTTGGCAGCACAGCACTGGCCACAGGGCCTCTTCCCACCAACCGCCCTATGGACTGCAGTGGCCCAGGAGTGTAGCCCCACCCTAGGCCTCGGTGACAGCCAGGGGTTGGCAGACACCACTGATGGCGAAGTGGAAATTTGTTTTATTTCATTTGCATGCCAATCGTTATTCCTATTTCATTCTTGAAAACATGGGTTCTGTAAGGATGGCCTTGCTGAAATAACAGGGAGAGATCTAATTCTGCAATCTCCTAAAACAACGAAAGATCAATCGTATGAGTTCTTGCTCTTTCTCTCCCTGGCTAGCAGCACCCTGCAGGGACTCTGTCTTCACAAACGTCTGAAAAGAGCTGAGAGACAGAAAGGAAATGGAAATATTTCTCTTTATACTCACCAGCTCACAGCCGGTAGAGTCGGTTTCTGTGCCTCAAGCAGTTCCTGAGAAGCTCCTGGACAGACAGAGGCAGGTAAACTCCAGGCCTTCCTTTCTGCCCCAGACCATATCTCAGGGGCACAATCACATCCCCTGGGATAGGCTCGACTGTATCTCAGAGATAGCCAAGTCTCCAGGAACAGAAAAAACAAGAAAGACATGTCTAACGCTGGCCTGCTAATTATGCCAGGACAATTACTATTTTTTCCCTTTCTCTTTGTCCCCATAAAAGCAGCAAGCATCTGGCGTTGCTGCTGGCATCTCCCTGTCCCTGCTCTCTCCCCGCTGCTGTCTCTGTCTCTCTCTCTGTCTCTCTGTCTCTCTCTCTCTCTCTCTCTCTCTCTCTCTCTCTCATTCTCTCTCTCATTCTCTCTGCCCTAAAGGACAAAATAAACTTTTTTACTTTTATATATTAATCCCTGCGTAAGAAATCTTTCTCCCCTAGGCCCTGAGCACCTAGTAGGCTTTGCATCCTAACATGCTCCAAAGTGGGTCCCCTAAACATTCCTACACTCATCAGTCAGCTTTCATTCATTCTTCTACATGCTACACCTGAACTCAATTCGCAAGTAAAGGTGCTAGTAAAAGTCTTCCTGATGTGAATCTCCTCTCTCTTTTTTCTGGGGTATTTCACAGCAACAGGACCGCAGGTGTTTCCCTTTAGTGGCTGTCAGGGAAGGTCTTGTGCTTCTCCCAGGGCGGCCTTCCTGGGCAGGGTGGCCTTCCTGGGCAGGGGGGCAGCAAGTCCATCCTGGCCTTGGCTGGGAGATGGGCTGGGGTTGTCACATACAGGATCTCTCTGTGCCGATCCCTATGGGGTAGGAACTGTCACTGCTGTTCCACAGAGGAGAAACCAGGGCCCCAGAGCGAGGGAAGCTTGCCCAGGGTGGAGGGTCTCAACTCACAAGACATCAAAGCCACTACACCCTAAGTTTTGGCCTTTGCATGACTAGGCTGAAACCCCAGACCCTCCTGGTAACTGTGGTTTGGTTTGAAAAAAGAACTATAGACTACATCACACCTGGCTGTCACCATGCACTGGTGAACTCTGGGCAAATCTGGCCACATGACGTGCCAGTCCGCCTTTCTTAGGTCCCTGCCTGAGCCTGAGCAGAAGTATTTTAGGGCCAGGTCACGTGCTAGGTCCAAGTGCTCTGGTTGGGCTAATGGAAAACATATCTGAACATTAGGGAGAGATGTTACTGATTGGCTGCCTGTACTAGCTGAAAAACACGGGCTTAAACCAATAGTGGGATACTTTTCCATGAGGTCATGAGAAGCCTGGAGGTTGGCAGCCAGGGCTGGCATGGGGGGCTGCCCCATCACTGTCCCAGGGTCCCTCACCAGCCTCCCTCCACAAGAAAGAGGGTGGCATGGATGGGGTCCCCAAGGGGCTCCTGCTGGCTCAGCCCCCTTTGATGGCCCTAGTTGACCATGTCCATGTCACCCCTGGCTGGAGCTCAGTCCCAGGGCTGCCCCAACCTGCAAGGGTGGTTGGGAAATCATGCGCCAACAAAATCAGGGGTTGTCGCTGAGCAGAAGGGGTGTAACTATTGCTTTCTGCCACAGTTGGTTGTCAACGTGCTGTTATAACTCCTGCGCCCGCCCCTTTCCCGTTCTGCCTTGGATGGGAGATCAGTAGGCATTCAGGGCTACAGGGAGCCTGAGGCCCTAGGCCCTGCTATGCCAGAGATGTGGCTCCTTCCAGGGCAGCAGCTCACCTCTGCATGTGTTTTAGGTTTTCCTGAGCCGTGGGAGAGTTTCTGTGTCACCACATCTCTTCTGGGTTCCCCAAATGCTTCCTGTGTGAGGAGCCACTTGGATGGCAGCCTGCGCTCCTGCCCTGGCCTCACCCCAGGCAGTGTCATGGCAAAGACCCTGCTGTGAGTAGTTGGTGGCCCTGAAAGATGATGGTGGATCACTCAGTGACCGGTCACTAGAAAGGTCACTGCTTTCCGAGGTGCAGGGTGGTAGGAGGGAGGAGGTCTGGCGGCCACTTGCTGGGGAGGGGTGGGCCTTGATCCCATACCCAGGCCTGTACACCCTCCCCTTCTAAGACAAGGAAGGACCAGGGTCCAGAGCTGACTGACCTTGGCTGGCCAGCCCCAGCCCCTTACACCAGCCCTGCCATACACACTCAGCCCGGGCTCTGCGCCCGCATCCAAACAGCCAGGGTGGCTCCAGGTCAGCCATGACCACAGGTTCAGATGGACCTGCTCTCCCCGGGGTGAGGCACCCATGGAGGAGGGGTGACAAAGGCCAAGAGGGACTGTAGCACCCTGGGGAGAAGTCCCTCCCAGCCTGGATGGCCTCTGCAAAAAGGCATGTGTACAATTCCCAGTGCAGAGAGGAAGGGCCCACTCCTGTGGGCCAGCCCTCAAATCTCTTCCCCAAAGGCTGATTTCTACCAAGTTTTGGGTATCCCTTGGGATATTTCCATGTGCATACATGCATAGCTCTACAATGTTTTTTACGCAAATGGTAACCCAATATACACTGTGCTGCAAGCTGCTAAAAAAAAACAATGCATTTATTATATCTCAGAGAACATTTCAGACCAGCACCGCTAGCACTGCCTCCTTTTGCAAGGCTGCAGAGTATCGCATTGTTGTACGTACAGGAATGTTATGACTTCCCTCCTGATAGAGGAGGGAAGATAGAGATTTGGGTTGTTTCCTGTTTGGGGCCAGTGTAAGAGATGCTACAATGAACATCCTTGTTCTTATCTTTGGGTGCTTTTGCAACTATTCCAGGACTGAATACTTAAGTGGAATTGCTAGGTCAAAGGATATGTGCCTTTGAAATTGGGGTAGATATGGCCAAAATGCCCTCTAAGAGATAGCCTCGAAGGAAACTGCCTCCTCTTTAGTCCACCCTCCACTCAGCAGTCAAAATGATTTTTAAAGACAATTAGATCATCTAATACTCCCGCTTGAAACTGCCAAGAGCTTCAGTGGAGACTCACACTTGTCATTCTATGCTGAGGCGGCCCTGTGCACCCCCTCATGGCCTCAGCCACGCCAACCTTCCTTTTGTCCCTCCAACACAGCCGCTTGGTGCTACCACAGGGCCTTTGCACATGCGGCCCTTCCGCCTGGTGCCCTTAGAGCTCTGCCAAATGCCTCTGTCTCATTACTTAGCCTCAGTCTCAAATGGGGCCTCCTCCAGCAGGCCTGCCCCAGCCTGGGTTAGACATAGCCAGCAGCCCCCTAGGCCAGTGGTCCCCAACATTTTTGGCACCAGGGACCATTTTCACGGAAGACAATTTTTCCATGTACCAGGGATGGGAAGTGGGGGATGGTTTTGGGATGATTCAAGTGCATCCCACTTGATCATCCCATCATTTGGGATGATTCATTTATTGTGTACTTTATTTCTATTATTACATTGTAATATATAATGAAATAATTATACAGCTCACCATAGATTGGGAACCCCTGCCCTAGGCCATTAGCTACCAGTTTCCTAAGTTTATGGTCTGGCAGCTCCGTCAACGCATCTGGTTGTGTGCTCGCTGTCACACTGCCCAATGGAACGCAGAGTCCCTAAAGCAAAGCTTCTTCTCTGTTCAACTGTCGTGGTGTCTGGGTTCAAGAAATCACTGCTGCCCGTCTAAGCTTTGCTGATTTGAGGGTGGTAAGTGGCATTTGGTTGCTGCCATGGCTGTTGCCTTGCTGTTGGGGGAGGCTGGCACTGAGGTTTATGGCCATGTTGCTTTATCATTCAGCTGCCTTCTCGAGCCCCTGACCTGCTTCCCGCCCGGTTTCCTTTTCTTACTGACAGCTATAAACTCTTCGTACACAAGGTAAGTGAGTATTTGTCTCTTATTTGTGTTGCAGATATTTTTTCCCACTTCACCTTTGGACCTTGTGGTATTTTTTCCATGTAAGTTTCTAATTTTCAAGTACGCAAATTCATTAACCATCTCCTTGTGATTTCTAACTGTGGTGCAAAGAGGTCCCCCCGCTGGGGCTGGGATTTGCCCAGTCTGGCGACAGGCAGTGCAGAGTGCAGGCTTGGGACAGGGGACAGACAGAACCTGCTTTGCATTGCTGGGGGTGGGGGGGGTCACTGGGCAGCTGTGGGGCACTGGGAGGAGACGAGAGGGAGAGCCGTGACCCCCAAATCCCTGCTGAGGGACCAGGGTGGGAGAATGGCAGGGAGGTGGGCAGGAGGCCCAGCCCCCCAGCCTCCTGGGACTCGTACCTGGGCTGGTAAAAGAAGGTGGGGCACTGGCTTTCTCCAGGCCCGTGACTGACAGAGTGGCCGTCCCCACCCACACAGACTGCAGGAGAGGCGGGCAGCCTGCACACTGCCACAGTGGGCCCGGGAGGGACCCAGCCTGTGCTGTCATCACGAGTGTTCAATAGACAGAGGCTACATCTTCACTCTTGAGAAGTCTGTTTATTTGCAGATAAAAAGAATCACATCTGCCAGCATACCCCAGCAAATATTAAGTTTGATCTTTATAATTTAATTTTAGAAAAGGGTCAACAAACTTGAGCCAGAGGATGATCTCTCATTCAAACTACTGTTCTGGGCTAAGCAGCCTCAAATGGTAATTCTTGGCAAAGATGTGGTATGTGTGCACGTGTGTGCATGCATGTGCTCATGTGTGCATGTGTGTAATGTGCATGCATGTGTGTGCATAATTTATAAAAATGTTTGCTCCTGTACCCATAAATCCCCTGTCAGCAGTCTCCCTTTTGCACCCTGCTGTACATGTGTGCAGTGAATGTTCAGCAAAGGCATAATTGGGGATAAGCCCCATATGATGTGATTTCACAACCAGAGGCCTAACCGCGGAGATATTACTTAATTTGTTAAAGTGATAAACAAGATTATGATGTGCAAACAAACAGGGTTTGTGCTCCAGCTGCATCCAAATTTATTTTACAAAGCTGTAAACACAGGCCCTTTCTCAAGTCCCACTGATTGAGTTTCTCCTTCCTTTTGTCGGCAGGAGAAGAATGTGAAGGCTAAGCTGGTGCTCTTGCGCTCTGTGCCTTTCTGTTGTGGCACTTAAAGGAACTCATTCATTCCCCCGGATTGGGCCACGCTCCTCACCCAGGGTCCTTCTGGGGGTTTCTCGCACAGAGACTTTGCAGAGCAGGGAGACATCTGATCTTGGCTTGCCGGAGCCAGGCCGCTGCCCTGGGGACTCAGGAGCTTGTGAAATGTGCTGAGAGTCTGGGGTCCCAGGGGGAAAGGGCAGGGGTCGCAGCCCTCCTCTCACCCTGCCCTGAACTGCTTCCCAAGCGAGAGCCTCTAGTGTAATTCCATCAGACCTGGGCATGGAAACGGGCAGGCCTTTTATGGCAGGAAGGCCCAGCCCCCCTTTGTGTGATGACCCAGCCCAGAATGGCTGGAGGAGGCAGGAGGAGGCCCCTCCCGGCCAGATCCCATAGTCTTCCCTGGGGCTGTAAACCCAGCACTGGGTGGGGTGGGATTCAGGTTAATTCTGCCCGGGAGAGTTAGAGAACCCTTGAACCAACACCAGGCCAGTAACTTCTCAACTTCTCAGCCCTTCTTAGCAGCGAGGGGCTCAGGGGAGAACTCCAGCCTCTTCTGGGTCCTCGGAGGACTGCGGACTGCTGGCAGAGGAGTCAGGCGGCAGCCCCGGGCTGGCCAGCAACTCGGGACAGTCATTCCACAGGAATTACCTTCTCTTGCGCGTGCAAGCCTCGAGCCGGCCCAGCTCCTCGTAGGACTGGTAGAAAATGTCAAACTCCCTAGCACCCCAGCCCCTCCAGACAGCGAGGCACCACTCTGTGTTTTCGTTTTCGAAGCCGCATACGACAGTGTCCTTCGCCACCACAGCAGCATCTGCCAGCACCCTGCAGAGAGAGGGAGTCTGAGAAAACTCACAGGGGTCCCCACTCGGGAGGGGCTGGGACCCTCACCCTGTGCCTCCTTGGGAGGGCAGAGCTGGCTGGGGGGGCCGTGCTGGAGGCACTGCTTCTCCCTGCTGCTCCAGCCTGCGGGCTGAGGCTCCGCAGAGCCCAAAGAAGGGCCAAGAGCAATCAAGTCACGTTCATGGGCATTGTCTGTAAGGGTCTGACTCCCTGGGAGGCCATGGATGCAATCAGAGCAGGCAACCTCGCCTCAGAGTCCGAAGCGTCCAGAAAACACCATCAACTTGAATTCCTGCCCGTGAATGGAGTGACTGAGTTTAAGCTTTAACTTACTTCCTTTGCCACTGAGCTCAAATGATTCTTCTCCCATTCTGTTTCCATGTATTTAGGAAATACAGGGTACCAGATTAGGCAGAAAACCTGCTGCCCCAAAGTCCTAACCATGTACATGTTTTGGAGGCTGTGACTGCTTTGCAGGGCTAGTGGGCACACTGCAAGTTTCCTTTGGGGACACAGCGGACAGCTCCCTGTGGGCTCCCTGCCTGGGTGGTGCCCCCATGGGGGCCACCTCTGAGCATGTACTGTCTGCACATCCTCCTTCTGTGCCCAGTGTGCGCCCTGCATGACACTGAGGCTACCTGCAGACCAGGATGTTCAGAGGCCTCTGACTCCCTGTGGCCTTGCCAGGGCTTCCTTTCAGCTGGCCACCTGAACCTCTTTGTTCTTAGAGTGAGAAAGCAACAAAACCAGGCTTTTGGGGATGAACAGGAAAAACAACACTAGGTAAAAATTAAGGGACACTAACAGCAGGTATGCCAAGGTCATCGACCTGGGTTCTGCAGACCCACTTACTTCGGAAGCCAGATTTGCAAGGTGGGAACTCCTTCTGCTCAAGGCTGCCACCCATACTCTACTGGGGCTCAGGAACAAATCCAGATCATGTTTCTAGAACCACTTGCAGAGCAAGGGTCACTGCCCCAGTACTCACCGGGAAACGCCAATGCTGGGGGGAAGGGCATGGAACTGCCTAGATGTTTCCCTGGCCATGGTCCTACTCTGGGAGGAACAGGTTGAATGGAGTTTCTCCACCCCTTATGCTCCAGATGAGAGAAAAACCCGCCTGCCCATGGATGGGTGGAAAACTTGTGCTGCGGAGAAACAGGCCTAGTGTTAAGTGGAAGTGCTCCAAAGTATGTACACACACACACGGATGCATGGAGAAGCTTTTTGTAAGGGAGATTTACCGCATGGGGCTCTGTAGCCAAAGCAAGGGGTGTAAATATTGCCAGAGTGGCAATGTGGCACCAGGCTCACATTACCGCAGCCATGTAGACCATGTTTGGGGCAGGGTGGCCCATCCAGCATACCCCCATGGGGAGACTGGCATCCATCTGCAGATGGGTCCAGAGCCACACCTGAGCCCAGGATGGACAGGAGCTTTGACCCCAGGCTTGGGGATAGCAAGGTGTGTCCTTGTGATCTGGCCCTACCTGGTGCTGTATGGGCAGGTGGGTCACCTTGGGCAGGGCTCTCCTGCTTGGCAGGAAGAACAGTGAATCACCTGTATAGATCGATCCCCGTTTCCACTGCAGCTGAACTCTAGCCCTGGAGACATAACCCAGGTGGGGCACCTAGTTTGCAGGTGACTGGGTACCCCAGAAACAGGCAGCCATGGCCAGTGCCGAGCCCCTAGGACCTGCCTGGGGGACTCCACCTGGTTCTTGCTTTGCCTCATGGCCACGCTGGTGGAAGCGGCTGTTTATTTGTGAGAACAGAAGGGCCTCAGGGCCATTGTGCAGCACTTGGCGGTAGGGGCCAGGTTCCCTGCCCCTGCCCTGGGCCCCCAAGAGCAGCGCCTCAGTCTTACCCATGCGGGGTCAGCTCCCGGGCTTTTAGGACAGCGATGACTCGGCCCCGCTGGGCGCCCCCGTCCTTCTCCAGCCCAATGACGATAACATCGCCGCCGCGCCTAAGAAACCAGAACCGAGAAAGGGAAGTGTTTTTGTCCCCGGCTGTGCTCCCCGGGGGAGTGGAGCCGGCGTGCAGAAAGGCACGTAGGTGGGTAACGAACATGAGTTTCTGCTAACGGATTAAGTTACAGAGAGGGTATGGACCCGAGGCAGAGGAGAACTTTCCCAGTGGAAACTTAATCACAGTTGACCGCGGCTTTCCTTTTGTAGTTCCTTGAGCTCTCTGGTGGGCAGATGAGCTTTAGCTCAGCCATTCTTAGATTTGCTAAAGAGATCACCCCAGATTTCCAAACCGCAGGAGCAAAGCCCCCCTTGGAAGAGCAGCTCCCCATGGACAGCCACGGGGCTTCCCTCGCTCCGCCCCACAGCAAGAGCAGTGGGCATGCCCCAGGTGGCAGCCCCATCTTGGGAAACTTACCTGGGGACCCAAATGAGGTCTCTGACGGCAAGGACCTTCACGGCCTGCAGGTGCTGGCTGAAAGTCTCCCCGTCCATGGGGCTCAGGTCATGCTCAGACCTGTCGGAGGCAGCACCGGGCTCGTGCAGCCTGTCTGAGTCCTCACAGTCCGTGGAGAAAGGCACACTGGAGGAGCTCGCCGGGGAGCTGGGCAGGCTTGAAGGGGACCTGGCAGCCCGGCGGGGAGGGGACGAGGAGTACGAGGACATGGAGCAGTAGTCAGTCAGCGAGTCCTGGTGGGTCAGGATCTGCGTGCCCCGCTCCTCGCTGTACATGATGCTCACGTCTGCAATGGGCTCCCCCTCCTTTGGGCTGGCCTCATGGATGCCCAGGGGTTCCGTGTCCAAGGGCCGCACGGGAAACATGTCCCTGAGGGGGCTAGGGTCCCCGCAGAAGTACCGGGCGCACAGCTGGTAGGTGGCCGAATGGTACATGACCAAGGAGTTGGCCTTGTCGTCCAGGCACCAGACGACCTCCTCCCCCCTGCCCTCAGAGCTGCACACGACTGACGTGACCACCGAGGGGGCCGAGTAGGGCTCTAGCCGCCTGCTGATGTCCAGGGCCGCGCAGTCGATGATGAGGAGGCCTGGCCCGTTGCTGTACCAGACCTCGGACCCGCTGTTGACCACCTCCATGGCCTTCACCGGGTAGGGATTCTGCCGCACATCTTCGTCGGTGATGCTGAACTTGGACCTGTTAGCCGTGTGCGAGCACAGGTAGGAGCAGCTGTCGGTCGGGGCACCCCGCACCACCGGAAACACAGCCACCAGCCCATCAGCCAGACCTGCCAACACCAGGTAGGAATTCTGTGGGGATGAGACAGGGATGCGTCACACCCTTTGGCCTCATGCCTCCCAGGAGAGATGCAGAGTGGCACAAGACTCATCTCCATGCACACCAGGCAGGCACCCGCTTTCCACTCACCCACCCTAGAGGAGCAAAGCTCTTACAAAGGCTGGGGCTGCCAATGGCAGCTTCTGGGCCAGCCTCCAAGGAGGCCCCGCTGAGCCACGCCACCCTCCCTGCAGTAAAGAAAGGCCCACGACACCAGCAAGGTGCCTGGACCGCATGGCCCTGCCTCCACCTGTGCTGGCTTCTTTCTGCTTGAATAGCAAGAAGCTGCCTTCTCCTCAAGGCCACCCACCGAGGCCTCCTTCAGAGGCAGGACACAGTGTCCCCCTCCCGTGAACACTGCTGGTCAATGTGACAGCAGTTGTAGGCACGGTGGGTGTCTGTGCACTGCCTCCTGTCTGTGCCCGCACTAGAGGAGAGTTTTGTGGGAGCAGGGGCTGGTCTTGTGCCCGCCGCTGTCCCCTTGGTGCTGACCTGGCACAGGAAAGGGCCAAGCCTCATTCATCTCGGTGGCCCCGTGATGTAGAATCATGTGGTGATTCCACATGGACAGTATGTGTTTGCTGAACTAATTCTGGAAGAAACTGCTCCCAACTCAATCCTCTTGTGGAGGCAGGTCTCGGCCCATGGAGCCCACACTCCAGCTTACATCTAGTCTGAAATGCCTGTGGTCCGGCTCGTGTTGGTGGGGTCCTTGGGGTGCCCCCCTTCCTGCAATGAGGCATGAGCTCTTCTGCAGCCACCAGAGGTCACTGGGCAGAGGCCAAAGTTTCAGAGACAAGGCTGAGTGCTGGGCCCACCCCCAGACTCCCCCCTAGAGCATTTCTCAGGGTAGAGAAGGGAACAGAGTGCAGCTTCCCAGCCCAGAGGCCAAGTCGGGCTGCGGCATGGGTGGAGAGAGTCTGCAGAACAAAGCTGGAGTCAGGACAGCGCAGGCAACCAGGCCTCGCGCCAGGTGGGGTGCACGGCAGAAAGCCTCCTTGTGGGGGTTGAGAGAACTCGGGGGCTTGGCTGTCCGAGGTCGTGAAGTGGCCGGCCTGAATGTAGCTCAGCATCCAGAGCAACAAGCCCTAAGAAAGCTTGCCGTAATCCATCTTCAGGATTCTAGGGAAAGAAGGCAGCCAAGGCAAACAGGCTTGAAGTTTCTATCTGGAGTCCTGGGTTGGCCCGGGCCAGGGTGGTGAGCGCCACGTCCCGGCTGGGTGTGAAAGCACGTGCAAGAATGCAAGGTCTGCCCTGCACAGCAGCGGGTAGCATGGCCTCCGAGGGGGCAGGCACCCTGCACAGAGCCGGCTTTATTCCCTCCGGTTGTGCGTGAGGTGGTGCCCGGCTGGGGGCTCTGGCCAGCGATGGCCTTCAATAGCACTCTGTGCCGCGCTCTCCTGTGTGCTGGTGTGGGCCGGGTCCCCAGCTGCCCAGCCTCGCTGGTGGGGCTACGGTCATAAATGACTCTAAGGTTCATTTCATACCTGTTTTTTCTTTCTTTTTGTTTTTTTCTAGGAAATGAAATTGAAGAAGGGTGGAGACTTTATGACTGTCAGGAAGTAATAATAATGCTCACATTTACCAAGTCCGCAGCCCAGAGCTTGGGTATGTTAGGCCCAGAGATCTATCTCACCGTGTTTTACTGTCCCTGTTCTGTACGTAGGCAAACTGGATTGCGCCAGCAGGCTCCCCAGGGCAGACAAAACCAGAATTGCCTGAGCCATGCCCGAGTCCGGGGAGGGCAGCAGAGCCTGAGGAAGCTGGGCAGCCGCCTCCCACGGAAGGGCAGTGTCTCACGGCTCTCGCTATCACTGACTAGGAGGCCGTCTGGGAGAGGAGGACGGGGACTAGGATGTCGGGGGCCCGGCACGAATGTGGTTTTGGTGGGCAGGGGTGCAGGGCCGGGGCAGAGTGGGGGCAGCCTCGCAGAGGCCGGGTCTAATCCCAAGGTGCAACGGAGCCGGCTGGGCCCTGGGCTGGGGAGAGCAGCACCTGGACTTCATTTGGAAAGGGCAGGACGGGAGGTTAGAGGTGAGTCTGCAGGACAAAGAGACCAAGGTCTGGGGCAGAGAGTGAGCACTTGAGAGGCAGCAGAGGTGGGTGGCAGGAGAGACAGGTGCCCCGCAAGGGTCGGGGTCAGGACCCTCAGGGCCTGGTGACTGAGTGGCCGTGGAGAGATGCTGGCCCAGGCAAGAGGCTCCCGATGCCACTGCTCTCCGGGGCTATCAGCCGGGGAAGGACACACCCACAACTGCTCACTTGCACCAACAAGTATTTCACCTGAATCGGGGTGCGGCATTCGCATGTGACCAGGGGCCTTTCCAGGCAGCCCTCAGTCCGGCCATGCACTTAGGTTGTCGCAAACTCGAATGGTGCAAATGATGGCCCAGGTCCAACGCGACCTTTCCTCCTGTCTGTCTAAGGCTGTGGTCTGGCCAGGTGGTCCCAAAGGGTTGGCTCTGCTGCCCCCACCGCCCCTCACCCCAGTCTAGACCCACCCCAGCATGGAAGGGGGTCAGAGACCTGCATAGCTGCCGCCCCTCTTACCTCACCTGTTTAATAACAGGCACTGCCAAGAAGCAGGTGACAACAGCTGGAGTGTCCAAGGCCCGCTGGGGTATGTTTAAAGGGCACATGCCCTTGAGGCTGTAGATGTAGATTTTCTGGTCCTGCAGAGGCAGACAAGCCGACTGTGAGACCCGGGCTGGAAAGTGCCTGGTATTTTCTATGGGGGCGCACTCGGTCTTGGGGGTCCCCTGTGGGTCTTGAAAAGTAACATGGATTGAGGCGTTCTGGTTGGTTGTTCATGTATTTCTGCTTTTCATAGGAACTTTGAAAAGTACGGAATAGTCTAATGAAGAAAAATAAAATTGTCCAGAGAAAATAACTATTGGGGCTTGGGGGTACAGCCCCCAAAGTTTTCTCTGGGCATTTGTGTGTGGGGGTGGTATTAGCAGAGGTGGACTTCTCAAGTGTTTTACTCACGTGACGATACATCAGACAGAACCCCTGTTTTCACTATTCTATGAGCGAATGATGAAGGAGCTGATGTTGGCCATTTATCACGTGGGTGGACCATCACCCTGGCTAATCTGTTGTCAGGTGTTCAGTCCATCTCCAAGCTTCTACTGCCACGAATGATACTGGGATGAGCATTCTCATAGGCGTGTGTGTGTGTGTGCACGCGCGATCTTAACACTGAAATTACCGAGGCTTAAGCAGTGTGAGTACTTCTGAGATTTCGGATCCATATCTGAACCACACTTCCAAACTGCCCTCCAGAAATGTTGCATCAACCTATCCCCCAACCCGTAGCCTCAGGGCATTTGTGTTTGGCCATTCCTCTCGATTTCTCAGGACATGGCTCTTTGGGCCTTCCAGTGACTTCCCCTATGTGAAGGCAAAAGGGCTTCAGAGCCAAGTGGATTTGCTGTGTAGACCCAGCAGCGTGATTGGAAACCCAGGCACTGGGTTTCTCCTCCTGCTCGGTCTCTATACCCAAAATGCTTCATCCTGAATCCCGGCTACCAGAGAGCGGTCGGCAGGGTTGAGCTGCCCCTGGTGACAGGCCGCTGCTTCGTGGGACTAATGCCACTGCTCTGGGGCCGGCACCGGGCTGAGCTGGGAGTTATCTGAAAGTCCAGTGGACCTGGTGTCCTGGATCTTTAGGAACCTGATCCCTCCAGGGGCGCAGCCGGTGAAGCCCACCTCGCCAGGGCCCTGCAGGAGCCGGTTACCTCGGTGGCGGTCCACAGAGAGCTCTGGACCTTGAGCTGGCAGCTCAGCTTCATCCCCGGGCAGCTCATCCTCTGCACTTCCAGAAGGCCCTTCTCTGTGTTCACCACCGTGTAGTTCCTAAATCGGCAGCAGTTGTGAAGTCAGTGCCCAGTGGCCGGGACTGCCTCCCTCCCTAAGCCTGGCCTGTTAGCTTCGGGCCCCCCCACCCCCTGGAACCCAGTCACGTCGCTGTGTTCTCATCCTTCATGGCTTTGGCAGAGCCAGGTTCTGCCTGCCGGGTAATGATTGAACCATATGGGCAGAGAAAGGGTGCTCCCGATGGGGAGAAAGACGCTCTTCTTTCTGCGACCTCTGAGGGCTGAGACAGTTGCCCCCAGCGTGAAGGAGCCCTCCACCAAGACCATGTACCGCCCTCCCTCTGGACATGTCCTCCCAACCCCAGTAATGTGGGAGGCCCTTGATGCAGAGTGGACAAAGCCAAGGCTAGAGACGAGATAGGTGAATTATGGAGTAGGCTGGGGTGGTGTGGGGTGGGCTAAAAACGTGCCCCTCACGTAGGTGCTCTGAGAACTAACGCCTGTTAGTGATGAGAACTGGCCGTTAGCCCACGGGACCCGGCTGCCCCCAGCATCGCCGCTTCCCCGCACCCTTGGCAGGTGTCCTCGGGCCCACTGTGTGTGATGGGAGCCCGGAGCTGGCGGGGTGGGGGGAGCTCTGTGCCCCACACGACACAGCTCTCCCCCAAGCCATAGAACACGTCCAGCTGGCTGATAGGAGTTTTCAATGTCAAGGTTTTCCTGCCATCAAATTTTGGAAACCTTTGCCACCATTGATAACATGTATTTGCAGGGGTTAGAAATGGTAGAAAAAAATAGCAAGCAAAAACTTTTTCAAAGTTATAGGTCTACCTTTTTCAGTTTTTAAAAATGCATTAAAAAAACAAAATTAGGATATTCTAAATAGCTTTTACTTTGAAAAAAGCTAAAAATATAGAAAGTCATAAAGAATAATATACCCCCCCCCCCATTCCCTCCAACCAGAATTTTGTCATTATGGACCTTGTTTATCTGCTGGGCTTCCCTTCTCCTCCTCCTCCTTTCCTCCCATAATTTAGGGACGAGTCTGCAGTCTCACCGCCCTGTGCTCTGGCCAACACCCCCACCCCAAGAGCTTGCCCCTTCTTCAGGCTGGCGGTGGGTTTTAAAGGACTTCATAGGTCACAGAGAGAGGCTTTCTCTTCCCGCTAGGGAAGAGCTTTCTGTGCCTTGAGCAGAACTGTCTCAGGTACCTGTGGTGCATCTGCCAGACTGAAAAGGTGAAGCAGGAGTCCCCAGGGAGGCGCAGGAGGGCCTGTCCTAGAACCAGCAAGCCCAGGTTGGCTCCCGAGTCCCTCAACACGCCCTCAGAAATCTCTGACAGTGTCCTTGCTTCTGGGATGTATGTCATATGCTGCAGGACTGCTCCCTGCCCCAGACCTGGAATCAGCCAGTTCATGAGCCCTGGTTCCCTCTGGTCCTTAGAGACCACTCTCTGGGTCCTAGGGGTGCTCACAGGTATTTGCATGGTCCTCGTTTCCAGGCCTTCTCGATGGGCAGAGCCAGGAAATAGGAGTTTCTTTTTCCTCAAATATGTCATGAGGCTAATCAATCAATTCAGAACTTACTCTGCATCTACAAGGCTGTCTGGAAAGTATCCAGCCATGTAATGTGTTCTCGTTATATTAACCATGGCTGGATACTTTCAGGACAGCCCTCATTTTGCCCCTTAGCCCATGATGAAAATCACGGTTTCCAATGATGACAACATAATTACTCATTAACTTACCCTACAACCACAAGCAACCTCTTGGAATAACAGTAACATTTCTACCAGCAATGTAATTACTGCAAACCGTTTAACATTATTTGCTTTTTCTTTGTCCTCAGATCGCATCCCATCGGGAAGGCGTGGCTCACTGCTGTGCAAGAGTAACTTCTTTCTTTAGGGCATCGTCTCTCAGAGTGTCTGTGTCACAATATTTGGTCCCAGTGGCATAAAATACTATGTGAACTCACCAAGACTGACCCAAAGGACACTGCAAAGCCCGGGATTTGAGCTTCACTTTATCTGAGCCTTGTCTGCTCTTAGCACTTGCCCATGTATGCCATGAGGCCCACTGGGAGACTATTCTTGCCATAAAAGGCTCTTCTGTCTTTGCAGATGTTACACCGGGTAGTGGAAGAGGCAACAGACCCTGGCTAGAGCTGAGGCTTCTCACACAAGATGGGGATGTCGTGGAGATCTCCAAATCTTTGATGCCAGCTTCCCAGCACCCTGGCCTCTCGTGGGACCTCCTGCACATCCCTTGGTGATTTCTCCCCCACTCTGCCAAGGTCGCCCCACAGATCCCATCTTTACTCCTGACTGTATCCCTCCCACACACCCAGTGTCAAGCACCCATCATCTGACCAAAAACTCCTAGTTTTTTGGTTCACGCCTCCTAGTGCCATAACTCTCGAAGAGCTTTTACTCTACCATGACCTAGGGGCCTTTGGTACTTTCCGTTGTACCCCTCTTCCCCCCAATTATGGCCTCACTTACGTCCCACGGTCCATCTTTATAATCACTCCCTGGAGACACTCTCAACTCACCCTCCCCTTTCTCCCTCCTGGCAGAGCCCTAAATCTGCTCAAAACTGCCTCATTGCCTCTCCTGTGATCTGAAGCTGAGGAAAGTCACACAGCCAGGTGGATGAGTCTCATTTCAAACACACGACCTCCCACCCAAGCGGGCCTCGGTGCTGCCTGCAGGCACCTGGCTTTCTCCAGGCGACTCAAACCTCCTCTTTCCTCCTCAAACATCCAGACCTCTCCCCACTCGCTCATCCTTTCTGCCACTTCTCTGAGAAGAAGACCTGCAAGTAGCGAATGCCCACGAACTCTTATTCCAGGGTAACCCTCCTGCCAGGCTCTGCATCCCCTCCCCGTCCCACTTTGCAGCCACTTCATTCTAGGAACTGGCCTCTCTCCCACCCCCAGTGTCATTGCCCCCACGATAATCCATCTGCAAAGGGCTCTCAGCTTAACAATCCCTCCCTTGACTCGTGCCCCCACACCCTTGGCAGACACCACACATGTCTGGCATCTCTTCACCCCCAAACCACACATGCACGTCCATTTGCACAGACCCAGCTTTCTCTCTCCCTGCTCTCTCTCGAGTGGACTCTAGCCAGGCTTTGGATCCCCCTGTCCCCTAAACAGTTCTCCCTGTGGTCATCATTGACTCACATTCCCAAGTTCCACGGCGGCCTCCCACCCTGAATCCCAGCAGGGCAGGGCAGGCGTCAGGAGGTACCTGGACTCCTCTTTCCCATCCCAGAACACCACGGTGTACTCCTGGCCCTGGGACGAGAAAAAGGCCGTCTGCTTCCCGCAAGGCAGCACGTACATGAAGGTGGCGAAGGTCGGGTCCTTCATCTGACTGACCACTGACAGGGCCAGCGGTCGCTGAGGGAGAGAGGACACCAGGGCATGAGCAAGGTCACTTACAAGCAGATCGGTGCCGATTCCACACAGGAGATCAGCCGGTGCTAACTGGGGGGAATGAGGATGGTCCACTCACTCAGGACCAGACCTAAGCAAGGGGCTTCAGACGCCAGAAACAAACCCATCCAGGTGTCTGGGTCACCATTGGCCTTGGCAACTTGAGCTCAGTGGGTCAGGTTAGCCTAAACCCCAAGTATTCCACCCCATGCTCAAGGACATACATTCCTCTTTTTGTGTGTGTTTTAGAGATGAGGTCTGCCCAGGTGCCCAGGCCGGAGTGCAGTGGCTATTCACGGGCGTGATCGCTGAGCCTCACAGCCTGGGCTCAAGGGATCCTCCTGCCTCAGCCTCCTGAGTAGCTAGGACTACAAGTGCTTGTCACTGTACCAGGCTAAGGACACTGATTCTTCTAAAGAATACCCTGTTTACTCCCAGATACGTTAAACTAGCTCTGTCTGATTTGATAAATGAGTTTGATCTTGAAACCACTGACCTCTTTCAAAAAAATAAAAAATAAAAAGAAGAAACCAACAACAAAATATGAACTTTAACACTATAATATGACTCCTGCTTCTCATGAGCAAGGCTTTCCTCACTACAAGAAGATACGTTCTCTCTGCTCATGCACAGGGACTATATTGGTATAAAGGGGTTGATATACTTAGTTTGCATGACGAAATAACATAAAATTTGGGAGGGAAAGAAAGTTCATGTTTTCTAAGAGTGACACACAGACACAAAGAAAATGAAACTGGGTATGTGTCAGGAGAGTAAATATCACTCTCTAGAAGGGTGACCCAGCTGTTCTTAGAGAAGGGCAGGCAGGCAGCCACACATGCACACTCCAGAGACCCACAGCCCCACCACAGGGCAGGAGGTCCTGGGGCCCCAGGCTCTGTACCCCAGGTACCTTCTCAGGCTTCGTGTCCCAGCATTCCATCATGAGTGCCTGGAGTCGGTGGAACTGCACTTCCTCTGGCTGCCCCAGCACTGGGCGGATGCCCTTGGACAGCTTCTTGACAATCTGAAGCTGGTGGTGGCCCAGCGCAGGACGCTGTCCTGACAGCAATTCATACAGCACCATTCCGTAGGAGAACATATCTACCTGGGCAGAGAGCAAGCCAAGTCAGGTCCCTTGCCTGGGCCCTGGGGTTTTCAAAAGCTGGCCCTGAGGGGGAGGGAGCAGGGAGACCCAATTAGACAAGGAAAAACTGGGTCCTGTCCAAAGGGAGACCATCATCACTGTCCACCCATCTATCTGTCCAAACATCTAAAGCAACCATCTGATCATGTCTTTCTGTGCATTTGTTTATCCATCCTCCCATCTGCCCATCCATCCATCCATCCATCTGCCTGTCCTTCTGCACATTTATACATTTTCTCATCTATCCACCTACCTGCCTGTCCATCTGATTGCATGTCTTTCTGTCCATTTATCCATCCATTTTCTTACATTTCCTTCTTTCCTTCTATCCATCCATCCATCCATCCATCCATCTGACTGCCCATCATACTGTCTATTCACCCATTGTCCCATCCACCCACACATCCATCCACCACACACTGCGGACTGGCTGTCAGTCACTGATTAAGGACTCCATGGAAGCCATGGTCCTTACCATTGAATATCAAGGCAAGGCAGGAAAACGCAGACCCTCAGCTTAACATGCTTGGTACTAGAAGAGCTGGACAACTCATAAAAAGGGGAGTGCCTCCTAGATCACAACATGTTGTCTCCTCTAATTTTAATGGTCATAAAAAGGCCCAGCAAGGAAAGAGTTATACAGACCACCACAGGGATCAAGAAATAACTTTTTAGCAAGAGAATGGTTGAGATAGACCTGAGAATTTTAATGTGAATGTTTATGTTATAATCTTAGTTTCAAGGTCAACAGCTTATCTGTGTCACCTACTACTATGAAGCTCTTATTTTTGTTGCTCTGATTTGCCTTTTCTATCTTGGGCAACAGCCACAGGTGCTGAGCTAACCCACACAAGCAAAAGTCACTTCTTAAAGCAACTAGTCAATGACCCATCTGAAAATCACCAAAGAAGAGGAAACTACAGACAAGGGGAATTTCAGTGCTGGGTGATTAGCTGACAAGGCTGGCGCCAGTTGCAACATTGCACTGTGAGACGGCTTCAAGTTGTCTGTGTGCCTGCCCGTCTCCAACAGCTAGCAGGGATAACTGTGATCGGAAGACATTTAGTCATCATCTCAACTGAGGCTGGCCATGCAGTTCCCCAGGGAAGCTATTCTTGTCCTGCCAGAATTCACGCTCTTCTCCCGGCTTGCCATTTGACTTGGACAGCACCTTGTGGTCAGTACATAAGGCCGGGAGCCTTTCCCATTCTTGTTCTGTCTGCTCCTTATGAGCTCCCTGCAAGGCTGGTCCTGTGTCCCCATTTTGCACATCTAAATGTGAATGGGGACCCAAATCCAGACTTATTTCTGTCTTGGACTCGTCATCCACTGTTTACAGCCTCCACAACATCTTTGAATCAAGGTTTTAGAATTCTGAAACTAAGAAGAAATAATTCTTAGGCCGCTGTGCCCTTCTGGTTCAAACCAGAACCTCTTTCACTGAGCATGGGGCGGGGAGAAAAGTGTGCATGGGGGGACACTGAGCCCTGAAGCCACAGGTGCCACCAGGACAGCCTGGCTGGCCTCAGACAGGGCCTGGGCTCCTGTACTGTGGGGCTGGGCCGGGCAGGTACCTTCTCGTCATACACGATGCGAGGCCGGATCTCGGGGGCCTGGTAGCCAGGAGTGCCCTCCACGCCCAGGGCGCCCTCATGGAATGACTGCCTCGAAATCCCGTAGTCAGACAGCTTGATGTTGACGGGCTCCTTGACGTCGTGGGACCACACCAGAATGTTGTCCGACTTCAGGTCGCAGAAGATGATGTTTTTCTTGTGCAGGTAGGCCAGGCCCAGGGCAATCTGGTAGGCTATTTTTTGGGTGAGCATGTGTCCCAGGGGCATAAAAGAAGAATCTTTCAAACAAAAAAAAAATCAAACTGTGATTATAGGAACTATCTTCCTGTCTTCCTTACTGTTTCCCCAAATGCTTTATGTTCTACAAACACATTCCCACTACTCTCCACGCCGGATGCTAGAAGGGACCCAAAAGTAATGCTGGTGAGTGAAATTGACATTACAACTCATTCATGGTATCTCACACCTGGAATTGCTCGTATTTCTACTAAAAGAGCAAGGGTTCAAAATCCCTAGGGTTCATCTCAGGCCAAGGTTGCCCTACCATCACGGGGTGAGTTGCAGGTACAAGAACTTCATTTAAAAAAAAAAATCTTGGAGAAGATTAAAGATGGCGGACAAGAAAAACCACCAGCCAGCATGTCTCTGCAAAAAAGACAGATTTTAGAAGAAAGCGGAATAAGCAAGCAGACAAACATACATTGGATGAGGGTCAGAAGGAGGGATACCTGAGACTACGAGAGACTCCATGGGAGGAGGTTGTGGAGCAGAACTGGAAGGAGAAAGCCCATGAGAAACTTGGAGACCGGCGACAAGGGTTAGGTGGAGCGGCTAACTTTCCCCTCCCTTGCATCTCGGACTGCTAGTGGGCTCCTGGGCGGTTGGAGAGACCTACTAACACCAGCCCAGAGACGGCTGCTGCCGGTGAGCAGTGAGCCTCTTGTGGACACGGCACCAGGCTCCCAGCTCCCCCGGGACTCCTCCCAGCCCACAGACTCAAGC
>CAUYRT010047126.1:0-44749 GCA_963574885.1 Lepilemur ruficaudatus
CCAGTGGATTTTGCAGAGCAATTTACATAACTCTAGTTCAATATCAAAATTAAGACATTGACATAGGTACAGTGTGTGTTTTTAGCTCTATGCCATGTTATGACATGTGTAGGTTCATGTAGCACCACCACAATATCTTGCTGCCTTTTGTCATATTCTTATGACTCAGTGAACAAAATAGTAAGCAAATGGCTGAGCAAATGACTAAATCTATGACACCAATAAGCAGCACATGGTTCTTCTGATTTGGGTGCAGGCTCAATCTCATAGATCATGTTTATTTGTATAAAGTCTTGAGCTGAGAGCTGTTTATAAACACATGGGTTGGGAGCTCACCCCATACTATTAAAGTGCCCTGCTCTCCACTTCAGGTTGGCTAATTGAGCCATGTGAGTATAATTGCCATCCTCTAAAACATTCTTATTGAAATAATATAACATAAAAAATAGTTAAAAAGACTAAAAATATATCCCTGATGATAGTAAAGAGTGCTAGCCATATGGAAAAAAAATGAGTCTTTCTTGCCAGATTCAGAACAGGTGAGATGGAAAGCCACCATGTGGGAATAAAAACACAAACCTACCTTTGTAGTGATTGGAAGGGATACCCATCAAGACTCCATTTTCAACCCCAGAACACAGAACATCAAGAGCTATAGATAAAAGGTGTTTTAGGTGTTAATCATGGAGAAAATGCACCAAACCCCTGTCGCAGAGCAGGGGATCATAGCATCCTCCCAATCTATACTGGGCAAAGAAGGCATGCTGGAGGTAGGCTGAACTGGACTTGGAGTATGGGAGTGGAGTGCATGCTGGCAGAACTAGTTCCTACCTGAGCCAGTGATGCTATTTAGAAAGGTGTTTAGTGCCTTAGCCCCTGACAAAGCTCAAAATCTCCAGGTGGAATATATGCTCTTGCCTTAGTCTCTAAAAATAACTGAATTTTGATCTGGCCAAATGGAGCTGGAAAAAAATCTTCCTCTTCTCTCTGCTCACCTAACATTTTTCAGGAACCATCTGATCAATTGAAGGATGTTATCAGGAGTAATGTTATCTCAGGAGTGATATTATCTCTGAAGGAAATAGTCTTAGCCCCATGTCTGGTAGCATGAAAGACCCTCGGGCAAAAACCTTCTGCTGGGCTTGTGTACTGGTTTTCTTCTCACAGGAAACTCATAGGCATGAAGATGGTAGCAGTTGACCTTGGTCTTTGTGCTTCTTCTTAGATAAGCTACAAATAGGAAAAAAGAGAACATAAAATGTCTGTAAATTTTCATTATGGTCCATGTTTGTTTAGAAAGCATTTCTGCTTACCTTTTATATTTCTATTAAAGAGAAGAGAGAAACTTACTCCACAGCCTCCCAAGAGAGGAACAAAAGTTAGATTAGAATTCACAGCATACACACAGTTCCTGAAATAAGGACATTAATAAAGGAGTCCAAACCCCTACTATCTATTTTTTGCTAGAGCCATCACCCACTTTCCTCCTCCAAGCTTCAGCTCTGAGCAAAACCCTTTTGAACCTCTCTCAGGGAGCCTTATCAACTCAGGGTCCAGAACCGCTTGGGCTCCCCAAGAATCTCCTCCTGGCCAAGGGTTGTTACAGTGCAAGTGATATCTGGAGACTGTTTAGTCTTATACTTGAGAAGGAATAAAGACAAGGGAAAACCTCTTGATTGATCTCTTGTGTGTCCTGAAATTTCCATCTCCCTGTGAATAAAAAAAAGCAAAGCATGTTCAATCCCAGACAGAAGTTATATCCCTAAATTTTGCAAGATTTATAAGATCATGAAAAAATTGACCACTCTCTGGAAAGATAAGAAAAATAGAAAGATCAATGAGCACATACAAAGAGTCTGTATCTAGGTGTCTTATCTATGGCTAGCAAAAGGAATTTATCTAATTCAATTCAATAGGAAAACATCATAAAAGATCTAACTGAAAAAAATCAGTGAAATTATCAGTTTGCAAATGATGTGACTAAGAAGAAAACACAAGATTGTTTTTAAAAACCCATTAGGCCTAATAAGAGATTTAATTAAAGAAGCTGATTATAAAACAAACAAATATAAAAAGCAATTAGCTTTTCTATATACTAGCAATAACCAATTAGAAAATATAATTTAAAAAAACAAAAGATTGAATTTTCAGAAGCAATCAAAATGCAAAATGCATGCAAATAGATTTTAAAATAATTGTGGTGACTTATATGAAGTATATTGTAGAAGTTTACTGAGTGACATTTTAAAAATTTAATAATTGAAAATCCATTCAATGTTTTTTCTAAGGAAACAGAATTAATGGCCAGAAACAAATCAAATATACATAAGAATTTAGGACTTAAGAAAAGCACATTTGAAATGAATAGGGAAAAAAAGATGTATGGAATAAATAGTGGCAGAACCATGTCTCTAACAGACTGATTGTCTCTTTTATGAGCACACTTAACTCCATGCTGCCAGGAGACCTCTATACTTGTTGTTCCCTCTCACCAGAACAATCTTCTCCCAAAATCTATTCCTGGTCTCTGCTCAATGTTCTTCCAAAAGGTATCAGCAGCTTCGGGTCTTTATAGTTCTGGGTCTTATCTATGACTAGCAAATGTTGGGCACAGTTCTGCAGAGTATGCAAAACAGGCAGACTCTAAATAGTTAAAAATCTGTTTATTAGGGCTATGTTTAAAACAATTGGATATATTAAAATTTGAGTGTGGTGCCAGCAGGCATTTGCACTAATGGTTCTCAGCCTGCTGTGAAGAAGTCAGTAACCTAGAAGCCAATATACAGGGATCATCTTTGGTTCATTTACATAACACACCCTCATCCCCATTCTCAAGCTCCTCACCCCACTTCACCTAAGAATCATTCACTGAAGAATGCAAGAAAGGAAAAGAGGAAGGGAGGGAATATGCTAACATAGGTTAAATATTCCAATACAACCATGAAATTATTTTTAGAAAAAAATTTCAATAATTACAGTAGGCAAAGATTGTGTCATAAGCATGACAGCAAGGTAGAAATCATTAAGAAAAATAGCTTCCAGCTTAAGACTCAGGAGAGGTTGAGTTCAGTTGCAGCCTCACCCTATGATATGGGGAAAATACATTGTCCTCACTGACTCATCACCCAGGCAATCAGCAAGAATTGCC
Organism: Lepilemur ruficaudatus; assembly: GCA_963574885.1. NCBI lineage: Eukaryota > Metazoa > Chordata > Mammalia > Primates > Lepilemuridae > Lepilemur > Lepilemur ruficaudatus. Next base: position 3,149 of record CAUYRT010047126.1, read on the forward strand.
ACGGTCACTTTTGGACTATTCTTTTTGCCATACCAGAGGTCCATGACACTTAAAATTAATTTTGATTTTACTGAGGCTGGATTTGACTCATCCATGCTTGAAGGGTAAGGTGCAGCAAACATCACTAAACTAGTGATGCTGTGTAAGTGCTCAGAACACTTACATCAGCCCACACTTGGGCAAAATCAAGCTCAGCTGACCACCAGCAGTTACATCTCAATTAGACTTCTTTTCATGTACTTATCAGCACATAGTCATGCTCACTCACAGAGGCTGCTGTTTTGTGAAAAGTAGTCACAAAGGATGCTAATTTCTAATGTTAGTGATGGCCGTAAAGAAAGAATTTGTTATTTCTTAGACAGAAAAGAGAGGTTCTGGATATATGACAAAGAAGAAAAACATTAACACATCTCAAAGTTTGAATGTGAGCAAGTCCAGTATTTAGAAAGAATTTAAGGTGGTTTGCAAAACCTTACTTATTGAACCAATTTAAAAATTCTTAATCAACTTGGAAATATAATAAATAAATGATGAAATGGTGGTTAACTTAGAGTGTTAACAGGTGTCTGACCCTTTACAAGAATCCATGCTGAGCAAAAGTACTGTCAAGTCTTTGAAACAGTATATTCTGCAAAATAAGAGTTAGTTGGAAATTTTAGGAAATATTTTTCTTTGCAGAATTTAGATAATAAGCTTTCATGAAGAGAAGATTTTTCATAATCACACCTGTATACAAATGTGGACTCTATAGGAATAATTAACATCATTCATCACTTTTGGTTAGTGTTACTATAGAGATGTAATGCAATATTGTGTGGTTATTCTCATGACAAAATATACTGTAATTGCTACTTAAATTATATTACTTTTGCATTTATATAATCATCATGGAAGTCACAAGTTTTTCAGTTACAATTTACTGCACTGTATGGAAAGAAATTGTGTGACATTCGAGAAAATGGAGTTTCACAACTGTTTTGAGATATTTCTCTTATGAATGCCACAGACTACTTTGGCACTGCTGTAGGAAAAACTGGGAGGGGAAAGGGACAAGAGATATTGAGGAGATGGGGGCAAAACATACCATGGCATTGCCTTTAAAGCTATACATTGGGGTTAGGGTCACAGGAGTGGCAGAATCAGATTGGAGTTCTACAAATATTCCCCTGGAAATGGTACAGAGGACAGATAGGGAAGGAACCAGACTGGAGGAGGCAAGTTGACAACTTGGGAGACTGGTTTAATAGCCCTGAGATGATGAGGATCTAAAGTTAGCCTCAAATCCAGTGGTCCTCAACCCTGGCTGGATATCACAGTTAGCTAGAGAGCTTTTGAAACTACAAATGTCTGAATATCACTCCAGATCAATTATATCAGAATACCTATGACTGACACCTGGGCATCGATATTTTTTTAAAGTCCTCCAGGTTGGTTCTGATGCAAGATGAGAATTGAGAATGCTACTGTAAACCAAGCAATGGCAGTAAATGTGGATACTTCAAAAACCCTTTAGGAGATAGAACTTGATGATGATTGTCTGATGGGAATGGAGAAACAGGAAGGGTCCCTCTTCAAGACATATGTCAAGGACACTTTGGATGATAGATTAGGAAATATCAAGATGAAAAATATGAAGGACCTTCGCAAAGCTGAACACTTTCAAGTTTTGAATGCATGCTAAGCTATAGTTTATTCAAAATCTAACATGCCTTAAAGGCTACATACATGGAGTGGCAATCAGCAAAGAAAACCTCTATTATCTGAAAAGTAATTTCTTGTTGTTTTTGGGAAAAGTATACCTTCTCAAAAGTAACAAGAAAAAATGGCTTGACTGTAGATGCCTGTTCTCAAGGAAGATCGTGATACTGAAATAACAGTATCTTACTAAAAGGATTTTGCTCCTATGTGAGATTAGACCATTGATTTCCTTAACACTGAAGTGGAACAAGTCTCCTCAGAGGACAGGGTTTCTCAATAAAGTGGTCTACACAGCCACAAAGTTTTATAATAATAACAGATGCTCCCCAAAGTATGATGGAGTTATGTCCCAATAAACCCATCATAGGTTGTAAATATCATAAGCCGAAAATGTATCCAATACACCTAACCTGCAGAACATCATAGCTCAGCCTAGCTTACCTTAAACAAATGAGCTCAAACACTTACACCAGCCTAGAGTTGGGCAAAATCATCTAACACAAAACCAATTTTATAATAAAGTGTGGACTATCTCACATAATTTGCTGAATACTATACTGAATGTGAAAAAACAGAATGGTTGTATGGATACCCAAAGTACGGTTTCTACTGGATGCACATTGCTTTCGCACCATCAAAAAATCAAAAAATCATAAGTTGAACCATCATAAATCAGGAACCATCTGTATTAGATTTCAATCTTCTTGAAAACCCATGTCTCCTGCTGGCCTTGTCTGTTGCTGCCCATTTCATGGCTGTATTTTTTTTCTGAGATGGTGTTTCTCTCAAGCGAAATCTCTCCACAAGGGACCTCAGCAGCACTAGACTCACGTCGCCCTCAGAGCTAGTAACCAATCACAATGGGCATGCGGTCGACTACTCTGATTGGCTAGGCCTGGGTAACGAGTCCATCCTAGGAGGGGAGAATGGCGTCAACACCACTGAAAACGTATGAATTAAGACCTAGTTGGGGGGAAGCATAATTAAGATTGTGTTATTAGAAGAAAAGAATATTTATAGGGCAGGCAACAACAATAAACAATGAGTGAAACCTCAGGGAGTCTCTGATTTTCCACTCCCCTGACCCTCAGCCAGGTTGTGACACAGAAGAATGACCCATGGATTACTGTGTTCCTTCTCTGGTCTCCATGCATAGCCACAGTGGAGGCAGAGATGGCCATGCTTCATGCAGAAGCCCTAAAGGTTTCAGAGAAAAGACCACACTGGAAGTCAAAGGTAAAATGAAGGCCAACTTGTACCATTGTTGGCAGGGCCATCCCTCCTGTTTCTTATCACAGAGCGCTTTTCCTTGGCTCTGTTCTGCTGGCTTCAATAAATGAATAAATGAGTGAATGAATATGAAATGAGTGTATATCTGGAGGACATCTGTTCCCTACATACCCCATGCCAGCCTTGCTCTTTTCCTCCAAAAAATAAATTGAGTGATTATTGGGATATAAGAGCTGAAAAAGTGAGAGCTATCTGTTCAAGATCCAGAGAAAATAGAATTGGGCTTATGAAAAGCAGTGCTTAATGAGTTAATTTCCAAAAGCCTGAAACAGAGTTTTAAAACATTCATTTCTTTGAAATAGTAGTTAAGATTCTGATAATCTCCCCTGAGGAAGTCATCTAAAAGTGCTGATAAAGCTTTTTGCAAAGAAATTTTCATCACAGGGCTATTTATAACAGTAGAAAATTGTAAACAACTTAAATGTCCAACATTGAAAGAACAGTTAAATAACAGATGGTAAATCCACTCAAAGAATATTCTGTACCATTAAAACTAATGTTAATAGTAAATTTGTAATAATATAGAAAAAACTCATAAAATGAATAAAAAGCAAGACAGAAAATTGTGTATGCACTATAAACTCCAGCTATATAAAAAAGTGAAGGTTTACATTTTTTAAAAATGGGAAAGATCCCTCAAGAATATAAATAAGCATTGTTTATGTGATGATAAAAGATGAAACATATGATCCCCTGCTCCCAACTTTCCTCTTTCCTCTGGTTTCCATATTTTGGGTAAGAATAACTGATGTCTAGTTCTCAGTCTTCTTCTTGGTTGACCTGTCAGCAGAATTTGATACAGCTGATCACTCCCTTCTCCATGAAAAACTTTCTTAATCTTCCTTCCAGAGCACCACACACACCTAGCTTTTCTCCTACCCCATTGGTCCCTACTCTTCTGTCTCCTTCCCTTGTTTCTCTTCTTATCTCTATCCTCTTAGTGTTGATGTCCAAGAATCTGGTCCACAGACCTTTCCTGTACTCCAACCACACCCACTTCTTTAGTGATCTCATGCAGCAGCAAGACTTTGCATACCCTTCATATGCCAATAACGCTCTCATTCATATCACCAGACTAGCTCTTCCTCCTAAGCTCTAAACTAGAATGTGCAACCCTAGTAGGCATCTCCATAACAAGACAGCTCAAATAATTCACCTCCAAAACTGAATTCCTGATCTTCTTTCCCCAAACCTACTCCACTTCAATCCTTTACCATCTACTATCAGTCTAGGTTTGGTCAAGAAATCAGAGTCACTCTAATTATTATGGGAAGAAAAAATTTAGTAGATAAATTGGTGTTTCCCCAAGTGTGAGCAGGGCTAGAAGAGTAAAGATCAAAAAGACGGTAGCCAGAAAGTCAAGGAAAGGCCCACAAAAGCTGGTGGTCCTCAAAAGTTCTCTGGGGATCTGCAGTGATTCTCAAGGGCTCTAACAAAGCTCCCACCAACTATCTCAGACCACAGCAGCAAAGCAGTTTCTTTCAGAAGCCTGAGAAGCTGCTGTGAACCTTGCAGCTGCCCATACATCTGCCCTCCACCGGCCTCCTGACAGTAATGGCCTCATGTCACTTTCACTTTTCAAATCTCATGCTGAGTCTTCTTTTTTAAAACTCTAACCTGAAACCATATGGGGAAGAGGAATCTAGGAAATATCCCTGGAGTCTCCTCTTCCATGCAGATTAGTCTGCTAGCAGTGGAGGGAGAGATGCAAGTCTGCAACTAACAATCCCACACACTAGTCAATTGATGGCAAGGCCATTCTTCCAGCTCCTCAGGCCAAAAATCTTAGCGGTATGTTTTTCTTTCACACCCTACTTCCAGTATATCAGGAAATTGAGTTGGCACAACCTTCAAATATTTCCATTACTGACTACTTCTACCAAGACACCCTGGTCCAAGCCATATCTTCCTGACTTCTTACAATGGCGTCTCATTTGGTATCCACGCTTCTACCCTTTCCACCTTTACACGCAAACAATTTTTATCACAGCATTCAGAGGATTCTTTCAAAACTTAAGTCATATCATGTCATTCCTCTGCTCAAAACCCTTCAATGGCTTCCCATTTCACTCAGACTCAAAATCTTACAATGTTCTATAAGTCTCTACATGATCTTCCCTCCCCCATTGCCTCTCTGATCTCATCTTCTACAGCTCTCTCTTTTTGCATAAGTTATCTATTCTACAATAATGCTATGTAACAAAGTAACTTAAAACTCAGTTGCTTAAAATGGCAATCACTTATTTTTTTCCCATGACGTGCAGGTCAGCTGAGGATGGGCTGGTCTAAGCTGGGCTTGGCTCCAGGTTTCAGGTTGTGATCTCAGTGTGTTCCACGTGTCTCTCATTTTGCTTATAGGGAACTAGCCCAGGGTGTGTTCCTCTCATGGTAATGTAAGAAACACAAGAGAGCAAGTTGACCACAAACTTATGTTCCAAGCATTTGCTTGCTTCATGTCCTGGCTACCTATGTTTAATTAGCCAAAGCAACTCCTATGGCCAAGTCCAGTATCAATGGGGCAGGGAAGTTCATTCTACCTAAAATCTTATGAGTATGAACCCAGATATGCATAAAGAATTGAAAGCAATAATGCAATCTTCCACATCCTGGAGTGAACTGCATTCAGCAATATAGGCTATTCTTTGACTAAACCAGGTACTCTGTTGGTTCAGGGCATTTGCACTGGCTGTTCCCTCTGCCCACAATGTTTGTCCCACAAGAACATGTGATACCCGCAAGTCCAACTCCCTCAGTCTACTTCAAATCTTTGCTCTAATTTCACCATTTCCTTGACCATTTTATGTAAAATTTTAACCCACCCTTCCACACCCTGGCTCTCCAGATTTATCTTACTCAACTCCCCTTTTATTCTCTACAGCACTTCCAACTTCTAATAAACTACATGATTTCTATATTTACTCTAAATTTTGCTTATGGTATGTCTTCCTCCACAAGGACAGAGATCTTTGTGCATCACAAAGTCTTGAAACACTATATGGCACATAGTGAGTGCTCAGTAAAAATTCATTGAATGAATAAGTAAAGGAACATCCAAAAGAACACTGAGCCACACTTTGGCTTGATATTAAGGCTCCAGGTGTGGTCAGTTCACCAGAATTTAGGCTACTTCACTGTAAGCCTATGCCAGCAACTGAGGCCAAGGAAGAATTGATATTTTCTCCCCATGGTGAAAATCACTTGGCAGCAGGGGCCATCTGATTGGTTGTCATGTGCGTTCCCAGAGAAAATCTCCTGGCCCCTCTTGAAGCTGGAGTCCTGGGGAAAGTTCTCTCTGACTATCACACCAACAAGAGGAGGTTACAGAACCACGACAAGGGGTCAGAGAACCATGACTAGCACTTTAGCATCCACCCACTGAGATGCTCCAACTCTACAGCAGCCAGGCTCCCACAGACAGCCCTGTGGACCAGGAAAGTCACCAGTCTTCCATCCCACTTCTTCCTCCTTAGAGCCTAGTGCCCTGTAACCCTCCCAGGGCCATGACTATACCACCAGGTCAAAACTTCCCAGCCCAACTCATCTGCCTCCCCTTACACCACCAATCCCATGAGGATGTTCCTGTCTCTCAATGCCACCTGAGTGACAGGTATAGTGAAGGAAACTCTGCCAGATTCACTTCCCAACCAACCGTGTGGAAAATAAGAAATAACATTTTACATTTGTTCTTTATGAAGTCCACCAGGAAGACACAATGAAGAGCTTCCATTCCTCTGACTCTGAGGACCTCTCAACCTTCTTTTGATTCAATTCAGTTACCTAAACCTGGAGCGCTGAAGTGCAGGTACTTGGACTAGAAGAGGGCTCAGGACTTGTATTGTCTCTTGGCCCAAGAAGATCATGAATTTGTGTTTTTCATCCCCATTCTGCTGCCCTTCACTAGCTATGTGACATTGGGCAAATTCATTTAAAGACACTGAATCTCAATTTCCTCATCCATAAAGTAAGAATAATAAGGCTGAAAAGAAATTTTAGAAACAACCGAAAAAAAAAAAAAACACACACACAGTTTTGCCATCTTAACAGTAGCTTGTTTATGCCAGCAGCACAGAAGTCTGGAGAGTGAGTGGCGATGAAATCATGAAAGGCGTTTTCCACAGCTTGTTGAGAATTGAATATTTTTCCTTGCAAGCAGCGTTACAAAGCCTGGAAGAAGTGGTAGCCAGTTGGTGCAAGGTCTGGTGAATACAGTGGATGACAGAGAGTTTCCAAGTCCAGCTGCTGTAGTTTGAGGAGCGTTGTTTGTGCAACATGTGCTCATGGTATCTAACTCCTTAAATATGCTGCTGAATTTTGTTGACTGTGGTTTTTTTGTTATTGTTGTTTTTGTTTTGTTTTGCATTTTTTTTTTGAAGATTTTTGCATCTTTATTCTAAGGGATATTTGTTTATGGCTTTATTTGTTGAGCGATGCTTTGCCTTGTCTGGCTTTGGGATCCAGATAATGCTGGCCTCATAGAATGAGATAGGAAGCATTCACTCCTTTTCTATTTCTTGGAAGATTTTGAAAAGTATTAGTGTTAATTCTTCTTTAAATGTTTGGTTTGGTAATATTATACTAGAGGAGTTACCTGGTCCTTGGTTCTTCCTTGTTTAGAGGTTTTCTTTATTACTGATTCAGCCTCTTCATTTTTATAGGTCTGTTCATATTTTCTTTTTGGCCTTAAGTTACTTTTTGGCAGTTTGTGTGTTTCTAGGAATTTATCCATTTCATCTACATTATCTAACTGGTCAATATGCAATTGTTCATACTTTTCCTTTATAATATTTTTTATTTATGTAATGTCTGTCATGATGCCCTCACTTTCATTTCTTATTTTGTAACTTGAATCTGCTCTCTTTTTTTCTTAGTTGGTTTAGCTAAATGTTTGTAAATTTTGTTGATTTTTTTGAAGAATCACTTTTTGATTTTGTTGATTCTATTAGCTTTTTATTCTCTATTTAATATAATTCTGCTCTAATTTTTATTACTTTCTTCCTTCTCTTAGCTTTGGGTTTAGCTTGCTCTTCTTTTTCTTAAGAATTTTTAAATCTATGTTATTGATTGAGGACCTTTCTCTTTTTATAATGTAGACATTTAAAGCTATAAATCTTTCTCCACACACAGTTCTTATTTCATCCTATTTTAAAATGTGTTTTGAGGTTGTGTTTTTGTTTTCATTAACCTCAAAGTATTTTTTTTGTTTTGTTTTTTTAATTTATTTTTTTTTATTTCAGCATATTATAGGGGTACAAATGTTAAGGTTGCATATATTGTCCTTGCCCCCTCCTTGAGTCAGAGCTTCAATCATGACCATCCCCCAGACAGTGCGCATCGCATTCATTATGTATGTGTACACCCATCCCATCCTCTCCCCTCCCATCTGCCTCACATCCGATAAATGTTGTTCCTATATGTTCACTTAGGTGTTGATCAGTGAAACCAATTTGATGGTGAGTACATGTGGTGCTTGTTTTTCCATTCTTGGGATACTTCACTTAGTAGAATGGGCTCCAGCTCTATCCAGAAAAATACAAGAGATGCTAGATCACCGTTGTTTCTTATAGCTGAATAGTACTCCATGGTATACATATACCACATTTTATTAATCCACTCATGTATTGATGGGCACTAACCTCAAAGTATTTTTAAATGTACCTGTGATTTCTTCTTTAATCCATTGTTTACTTAAGAATGTGTCAATTTCCACATTTTTGTGAATTTTCTAGTTTTTCTTCTGTCCTTAACTTCTAGCTTTATTGCATAATGGTTGGAGAAGATACTTTGTACGTTTTTAATTATTTAAATTTATCGAGATTTGTTTTGTGACCTAAGCTATGGTCTATTCTAAATAATGTTCCATGTGCCTTGAGAAAAATGTGTATTCTACTCTTGTTGAGTGGAGTGTTATATAGAAGTATGTTAGTTCAGTTGGTCTACAGTATTTCTTAGGTCTACTGTTTCCTTATTGACCTGTGTAGATGTTATATCCATTATTGAAAGTAAATATTGAAGTCTCCAACAATTATTATAAAACTTTCTATTTTTCCCTTCAAGTCCATTAGTTTACTTCATATACTTTGGAGCTTTTTTGGATGCATATATGTATAGAATTGTTATCTTTTCTTGATGAATTCACCTTTTATCATTTTATAATGTCCTTTTTTTGTCTCTTGTAACAATATTTGTGTTAAACTCTATTTTGTCTAATATTGGTAACAACTCTCTTTTGGTTAATGTCTATATGGGATTGTTTTTCATCCTTTTGGTTTTATTCTATATATGTTTTTGAATATAAAGTGAGTCTCTTTTAAGCAGCATATAGTTGGAAATAATTTTTAGCCTTTCTGATAATCTCTGCCTTTTAACTGGAGAATTTAATCTTATTACATGTAAAGTGATTGCTGATAAAGAAAGACTTACTTCTGCTACATTGTTATTTGTTTTCTATATTTACAGTTCTTTTTCCTTAATTCCTCTATTACTGTATCCTTTTGTAAATAATTGACATTTTTTCTAGTATACAGTTTTTATTCCCTTTTTATTTTTTTCTGTATGTTTTTTAGGGATTTTTTTTCCAGTGGCTACCCTAGATATCTTAACAATCTAATAATGAAAGTTTAAATTAATAACAACTTAGTTTCAATTGTATGAAAAAAAACTTTGCTTATTTACATCTCTGCCCCCTTTTATGTTGTTACTGTCACAAATTACATGTTTATACATTGTGTGCCCATGAACATATATAAATTATTACTTTGCAAATTTGTCTTTTAATCATATAGGAAATAAAAGAGGGAGTTACCAATCAAAAGTGCAATAATATTGGCTTTTATATTTACCTGTGTAGCTAGGTTTACTGTTGTTCTTTATTTCTTCATGTAGCCTTAAGTTACTGTCTAGTAGTCTTTCATTTCCTAAAGGACTCCATTTGGCATTTCCTCTAAGGCATATCTACTAGAGATAGTCCCTCAGTTTTCATTTGTGACAATACCTCAATTCCTCTGCATTTTTAAGAGGCAATATTACTGAATATAGGATTTCTGGTTGGTAGGATTTTTTTCTTTCAGTACTTAAATGTTATTCCATTGCCTTCTATACTACATGGCTTCTGAAGAAAAACCTTCTATTAATCTTATGGAGGATCCTTTATACATGACAAGTTATTTTTTTTTCCTTATTGCTTTCAAGATTCTCTCTGCCTTTTATCTTTGAAAAATTTAGCTGTAATGTGTCATGGTGTGGATATCCATAAGCTTATCCTACTTGGAGTTCATTTTACTTCTTGCATGTATGTAGATTCATGTTTTCTTCAAATTTAGGAAAGTTGTGGCTATTATCTCTTCAAATATTTCTTCTTCCTCTTTCTTTCTCTCCCCCTCTCTCTAAGATACCCAGAGGTGAAAGATCAGGGTCTTCTCATGACATTTTTAAGAACTTGCCCTGTCCCTAACATGCATTTAAACTTTTTGATTCACCTGTACACATTGTTGCTTTTAAAAATTACTATTCCCCCACATATATTATTTCCCAACTTCATTCTTTCCACGCTTTTCAATCTATTGTTTGTCATGACTATTATTCCTTGCCCCAGGCAGCTGTGGCCAGTACTTTTGCTTTTAAATATTTTTAGCAAATGCTGCTCAGAATATAGCCCTGGAGACACTCCAAGTCAGATGAAACAATGGCACAGTTTGTACCATTCCTTCAGGGAGTTGCCAAATACGTCAAAACACACAACCACAACTCTTTGAGAATAAAGTCCACATTGCCTGCCTGTGGCACTAGCAAACTGTGCCAGTAGGGCAGTGCCTTCATGGCCACCACTGATCTGGGGAGGATGGGTGTCAAGTGGGCAACTTAAAATGCTATGACAATTTTTTACAACAATGCAGCTGCTGCTTTCTTCATTAAGCTTTCCCCTGGTTGATAGATTTTTACCACATTCTCCAGTTCTGTGAAAGTTAATTCTGCTAGTTTTTGCCAACTTAGTAGTTGCTGGGGGGATGGAACCCTGGAATGCTCTACTCTACAATTTTCAGTGAAATAACTTTCACTTTTTTCTTAACTTAAGATAAGTGCTTAGATAATTTATTTTCACACTTTCTTCTTCTCTAATATAAGCATTTAGGGGCCATAATTTTTATTAAGAATTCTTTAGTTTCATCTCACCAGTTCTAATGTGTTATTTTCATTACCATCTCATTATGATCACTTAATCTCTAATTTTTATTATGATTTTTTTGTTGACCAATTTTTATTTAGAAATGTTTTTAATTTTTGAAAGTTCCAGACTTGTCTAGTTATATTTATGTTATTGTTTTCTACCTTAATTGCCTGCATGTTTTAGATTTTTTTGAAATTGAATGAAACTTGACATATGGTTTAATACATAATAATTTGATAATGTTTTCTGTGCCCTTGAAAATATGTGTTCTCTAAATTGAGAAGTATTCTTTTACATATGCACATTAGGTCAAATTTGTTTACCATGTCATTCAAATATCCTCTCAAGGGGTGATCTCAGCCTGTGCTTCTCTCCTTCCAGTTCTGCTCCTCAACTGCTTCCCATGGAGTCTCCTATAGGTTCTGGCACCCTTCCTTTAGACCCTCATCTGATCTATGTTTGTCTGTCTGGTTTTGGGTTTTTTTTTCCCTCTTTCATCTAAAACTTCTCCTTCTTATGGAGATGCTCTGGCTCGAAGTGTCTCTGGTCTGCCATCTTGCTCTGTTTCATGATAAGCGTTCTATTTTATTAGTAGTAATTGCTATTCTCTTATTTTGCCTACTTTATGAATTAAACTTTATTGCAGATATGTATGTATAGGAAAATGTATATATAAAGTTCAGTACTATCCATGGTTTCTGGCATCCACTGGGGGTCTTGGAACATGGATGGGGGGTATTACTGTAATATTTTTGTTTTCTAATATGTTTATCCCCCTCCCCACCCCTCCCTTAACAATCCTATCACTACATGATCCTCCTTTTGGACAACTGTATCAGGCGATTTTTGCTGCCACGATGCAGGTTAATCAGGAAACATAAAAAAGAAACAAAATAATCTGCTTCCTGGTTTTGAGTTTTAAGTAATTTGTAAGAAAAAATGAAAAACCAGACTATTTGAATCCAAGAATGGAAAAGGGTAAGGTATGTGTGGAGAGAAAACAAGAACTTAGACACGAGAGTATTGCTGAGAGACCTTGAGCCTGGCACCACCCCAGGAGAGACACTTGAGGGGATTATGAGACTTGAGACAGGAGTGACAGGTTGTAGAAATTCAAGAGCAAGGGGATCTGTAACTCACTTCACCCACTTTCTCAAGAGACAGTCCATGGTGTAAGAAAGGCACTGGGTCCCTCCTCCACCCATCACTGAAGGTGAAAAGAAATGTCTATGTGCCTGTCTACTCAGAAAGCCTGAAATAGTCACATATGGGTCTCTGCACCCCGCCCCTGGTGTGGGGCTCAGAGGAATGTACTCTGAGCAACAATAGCCATGCCTTTGTGGCAGAGAGCGCCTGTGGCCCAAAGAGGCCCTGCAACTGGAACAAGGTAGGCACCACTTTGATCTGCTGACAGCCAAAGACAAGATGGGATCAGAGACATTTCAGTAGGTGCCAACAATAAGAAATGACAGCAAAGACTAGAGGCTTTACATACACACACGCACGCACACATGCCTTAGTACTATATAAATTTTCTAAAGCTTAAAGATAACTATAGAGATGGGAAAGAGTAAATACTTGATTGACTGCAGTTAAGTTTTTGATATCCAAGAGGCTAAGAATTTATACTAGCAATTAATTTCAGTTTTAGAAAATGAAGTCCAGTGTTTCTTCATTGATTTTCTGCTTTGATGATCTATCCAGTTCTGTCAGTGGGGTGTTGAAGTCCCCAGCAATCATGATGCTACGGTTTATTTCTTTGCTTAGATCTAGTAGAATTTGCTTTATGAATCTGGGAGCCCTGTGTTAGGTACATATATACTTAGGGATTTTATGTCTTCTTGTTGAATTGCTCCCTTTGCCATTATATAATGATAATCATTGTCTTTTTTTACCATTGTCCATTTAAAGTCTATTTTATTAATATCTGATATGAGAATGGCTACACCTGCTCACTTTTGGTTTCCATTTGCATGGAATATTTTTTCCATCCCTTCACCTTGAATCTGTGTGAGTCCTTGAGATCTAGATGCGTTTCTTGGAGACAGCATATACTTAGCTAATGTTTTTTTCATTCATTCAGCCAGTGTCTTTTAAGTGGGGCATTAAGACTGTGCATTCAGTGTTAGTATTGTTATGTGGGATATTATTCTGTTCATCATATTAGATGATACTTTGTTGTTTTGTTTTCCTCTTGTACTATTGTTTTATAAGAACTGTGAGCTTTAACTTTCAGGTGTTTTTACACCGGCAAGTATCTATCGGGCTCTTCCATGCATAACACACTTTGGAGTATTTCCTGTAGGGCAGACCTAGTGTTAACAAATTCCCTTAGTGTTTGCTTGTCTGGAAAATTCTTTATTTCTCCATAATTTATGAAACTTTCTTGCAGGATGCAAAATCCTTGGCTGGCAATTGTTCTGTGTAAGACAACTAAAAATGGGGCCCCAATCTCTTCAGGCTTGTAAGGTCTCTGCTGAGAAGTCTGCGTTTAGCCTCATGTGATTTCCTTTGTAGGTTAGTTGTAGCTTTCATAGTGCAGCTTGTACAAATTACTTCTTCATTTTGACTTTGGCCAGGTTGATGACTATGTGTCGTAGAGATGTCCTCTTTGCTGTGAATCTTCACAGTGTTTGATGACCATCTTGTATCTGGATATCTGAATCTCTGGCAACACCGGGGAAGTTTTCCTCAATAATTCCCTCAAATAGGTTTTCCATGCTGTTTGCTTTTTCTTTTTATCCTTTAGGGATACGATTAGTACATTGTCTGATTTCACATAGTCCCTTATTTTTCTCAGTAAAATCGAAGATGTTATTTTTCTTGTACAACTGCAAAAAAAAAAAAAAAACTGTAATGACTGCACAGATTCCAGGATCCTGTAGCTGGGGGACAGGTAGGAGGTGGTGCAGGGGATCTGGGTGCTGCTGCCTCACTGGCTTCCTTCTATCCAGGCTGCATTACAAACAAGGTAGGGCTCTCGCGGCTCCAGGCAGGTTTACTGCCTCTTTCTGCACGCAGGGCTCTCGGCCAGGGAACATAATTGATGTGCACAGAGCTGAGCTCTTGCCAGCTCACAGAGGAAGGGCTTCTAATTCAGAGAAAAAGGAATTGGACCTCTGCCAGTCATGTACCTTTTATGCTTTCATATAGGCATCAGTTAGACCCTGATTTCAGTATGACAAACCAGAAAATATAAAACTGTCAGAATCAAGGCACACTCTTTACTGGGTCTGTTAGCCTGGTAATGGAGAGGAATGTTATTGCTCTAGGAATTTGCATAATATCTATTGATCAAGCCTCCTCGAAGCTGCTGTTCCTCATGCCAGCTCTGGGGTGAGGGTGGGATGTTCAGGTTTCACTCTCACAATTTCTGTATATGTGGGCAGTGCCACAGTTGCTAACACAGCTTCAAAATGGAGCTGGAAGTCCCCAGGGTGACCAAACAGGAAGCAGCCTTGGGAGGGGGCTAAAGCCTAAGACTGGGAGTTGGGACAGCTGGGTTTTATTCACACCTTGCTGTGTAACCTTGGGCAAGCTGCTAGCCCATTCTGTTTCTTGCTGCATTCCTTCTATACTGCTACTGAGTCACTCCTGAGCCAAGGTTTGATGTCCTTATTAAAATGAAAACGTAGTTGGGATAATAAGCGGGTTTAGTCATTAGCCCTAGAGAATGAGCTCATCATTCAGATTTGTTTACAACTGAGAGCGCTTTCAGTTTGGGTGGTGGGGGAGCAGGTCGAAGGCTCGCTGGAGTGTAGGGAATCTGTTGCCTGGGAGAGGGGTGGGAGCAGGGGCGTATTCTGGTTAGTTGCTATAGAATCATAGCACACGTCATTGCATCCATCGCCCTGAGTGCCTGAGTCCCCCACAAATGGATTGAGGCCCTTTGCTTAATCACCTCTAGTGATGAGATAATTGCCTCCTCCTAAAGCAAGCTACTTGAAAGCTCTAAGGTATTACTGAGAAAGACCCTGACACCAGCCCCATATTAGTCCAAAGTCTATGCTTCTCCCAGGTGACATCCTTTAAAAGAGTATGAGACAAGCACTGTGCCCTCCTCCTTGCACAATCTTCTCTTCTTCTGGATAAATAATACCCGGTCATTTCTCTGCAATGTGTGCAAGCCAAGCAAAGTTGAGCCTCCTTGTGGCCAGTTTCAGCGCATGTTGTGCCCCAAAACCTCCAACTTCAGTCTTAATGTCTAGGAATGGAGAAATGTTTGAGAAACTGCATGTTTGAGAAACAACAAACACAGCAAAATGTCTTAAACTTCCTCTTGCGCATCCTTCTATCTCTCCCAAAGTCTCCATTAGCTGCTCAGCATCTCTTTATTCTCTATCCCTTAGGCTCTTTTCTCAAAAATATTTTTCTAAAACTTCCAAGGGAAAGGGATTGAAAGGAAAGTGAGGAGAAAAAAGGAAGTAAAGCTTACATTACTATGTTCTAAACACTTATGACATTTAATCTTAATAAAGTATGTGTACTTGTCTTAACTTTATAAGGTAGAAACTAAGACCCAAGATATCTAAGTAAGTTGTCCAAGGTTACAAAGCAATTACTTGGCAAACAATGGATTCAGATAATGACTATATCACAGGCCAGGCCAAATTACACTCAAAATAATTTACATCCTCCTGAGAGGCAAGCGCTGGGGACCCGGGAAAAGGGTGTTGAATAAGGGCTGAAAGTACAGAGGAGACAAGTTGCTAATCACAGCTTGACCCTGATTACAATAACTGCCACAATTAAAGTTCAATTTCGTGTCCTTAGAAGGCTTCAAGGTTGATGGGAAGTTCAAATTCTAAAAATGAGGATCTATTGAGTGTTTAAGATTCAGGCCTTCAGTTAAGTCTTTGAAGATGACTCTTCCTGTGTTTGCTCTTAATCTTTAATTTCTATCTAATCTGAATGTCTAGAATTTTACTAGGTGTTTGGGGAAAGGGGGAATAGAGAATCCTGAGTTAGGAATCTTTTCCGTGAGTCTCTCACGATCTGGTTAGAAAGACTAGCAAATTCGATGATGCATTAAATAAATAAGTGACGATCTGTAGTCCATATTTCCATACTCCCCTGGACTACCTGGGAAGCCCTCCTCAATCTTCAAGACACAAAGCTGAAGGGCATTCTGTGAAGCCTGCCTGGTCTGCTTGGTTCCTACCCTAGAATATTTGATCAGTCACTCCTCCTTTGGATGGATAAAACACAACACTGTATTTACTTATTTTACATGTCTCTCCTTGATGCTAGAATATGCACAAGTTGAAGACAGGAATGGAGTTTTCTTCCTTGTATCCCCAGCACATGGCATAGTCTCTGAAGCTAAGTAGTCAGTGATCAATAGTTACCGACTGTGTTTAAAGAAGAACTGAATGAAGTGATACAAATCAGAGTCCCCCAGAAAAACATGATGGGGACTTCATGGAGCAGGTGGAACTTGTATTGGGACTTAGAGAACAAATGATATCTGGGGTTGTTGATGCTGCCAAAGATGCAGGAGAAGGCCTCCAGCTAGAAAGATAAGAAGGGATTTTAAAAAGGCCAGAAATACAAGGATGTCTTCCCAGCTGTTTCATGCTGGTCCTGGTTTCAAATATCCCATCCTGTTGTCAATGTCACAGCTTTGGGATGGAGAGAATGGTTTCACAGAGATGATGGAGGCTGTTTTGAATCACCAACCCAAGTGATTGCTCATTGAGAACAGAAGGCTAGCTGGGCACAGTGGTCCACACCTGTGGTCCTGGCTACTCAGGAGGCTGAGGCAGGAGGATTGTTTGAGCCTAGGCATTCTGGGTTGTACTGCTCTATGTCCATAGGGTGTCCAGACACTAAGTTTGGCATCAATATGCTGACCTCCCAGGAGCATGGGACTACCAGGTTGCCTAAGGTGGAGTGAACCGACCCAGGTCAGAAACAGAGCAGGTCAAAACTCTGTACTGTGCCTATCAGTAGTGGGATTGCACCTATGAATAGCCACTTTACTCCAGCCTGGGCAACATAGAGAGACCCCCCACCTTTAAAAAAAGAACAGAAGGTTTTGAGGACCAGGGTTGCCCAAAGGGATGCCTAGAGTTTAAAATATAAAGTAGGCATGGGAGACTTTATCTGGATTCCAACCCATTCCTAGAAGAAAATCTGGATATCTTGAAGCCTCTAGACTCACAGGTGTGTGAACATTTGCGGAAACCTTGCCAGGACCAAGAAGGTCATCCAGCATTAGGGTTCCTTCCCATCTCCTCTGGTCTCCTTGTCCTTCTCTGAGTCCTATGCCCCCTTTATAGCAGGTGGCCAACTGGACATAAGGCTAGGCATATCAAAACTTGCTCACAGGCAATAAGAAGAAAATAAATAAACAAAATATACACAAGCACACATGTTCTTGTGCGTCAGCAACCACCTCTGGATAGTCTGTCCCTGGATATTCTGTCTGATAGCAATAATCGTCACTTCTGAGAAAGGAGCAGGGTGACTAGGAATCAAGAGTTGGAGAAAGGCAGCTTTCCTAGTTTTGATTTTTATTCATTTTATTGAAGTATGAAGTCTAATCCTGGGCACACATTACAAGTATCAGCTGATGAATTTTCACAAGCCACAGCATTATTAGCTGCCCCCAGCCCCCTCCTACCAACCTCCAGTCGCTACCCCTCACCCCCACCAAGAGTAAACCTTGAGGCACAGATGAGCTTCACCTGATTTTATACTTTTTTCTTTTTTTAAACAGCTTTATTAAAATATCATTCACATAATATACAGTTTACGTAACAAAAGTATAAAATTCAATGGCTTTTAGGATATTCACATATATGTGTAATCTTCACCAAAGTCAATTTTAAAACATCTTCATCACCTCAAAAAGAAACCTCAACCCCTTTAGCTATGAATCTCCTCTACCCCCACCCCCGTCCTCCTCAAGTGGAGCCAGCCACCAACCTACTTCCTGTCTCTGTGGAATTGCCCACACTCTACACGTCACAGTAATGCAACCATGTGATACAATGGCCATTGTGTTGTCTTCTTTCACTTAGCATAATGTTACATCTTTGCTGACTTCATACCAGCAGTGTATGAGGTTTTCCTTTTCTCCTCATCCTCACAAACATTTGTCATTTTTGAAGTGTTCAAATATATTAAACAGTAGTTATCAGGGTCCAGGTAGGAAAGAAGAAATGGGGAGATGGAGGTCAAAGCATACAAAGTAGCAAATATGTAGGATGATTTTATGCTTCATATAGATGGAATCTTGCAGTATGTGTGCTTTTTGTATCTGGCTTCTTTTGCTCAGCTGTTGTGTTCATGTTTTCTCAACATTGTAGCATAAAGTTGTAGACGGTTCCTGTTGAATGGTGTTCTACTGTGTGAATATACCAAAGCTGATTTCTCCATTCCACTAGCAATGGGATCTGAGCCATCTCCAGTTTAGGTCTATCACGAATAGTGCTGCCTTGAACATTCCAAGACACACTGTTTTTGTGAGAAGCTTATTTTTATTATTTGTCCTATGTGAATTTTGTATCATTTTCATGTATTCCTTTTTTTAAAATCCCTTAAAAATACTCTCTAGGGCTTTTTAACTAGGATCAGAAACTTAGCTTTTCCCTGCTGACAGGTAGACAGAAAAAAATAAAAGTAATAACTAATATTTACTGAATGCTCACTGAGCCAACTCTTTGGGAAAAAAAATATTTTCACATATTTTCTCATTTAATGCTCCAAATTACCCAGAGCTATAGGCACTCTCATTATTTCCATTTTAGACATACAGAAACTGAGACTCAGGGAGGTTAAATAACTTGCATAAAATGAAACAGTTAGCAAAGGGGAACCACAGTACAAACACGGGTCCCTGACTCTAAAGCCTGTGCATCCAACCTCCAACTATGCAGCCTCCTATTAGATGTGGCTTGGGGTGCAGGGAGTCTCTTAGACGGCGGGAGGAAGAGCTGAAATTAGAGCAGCTCAAACTGCCAGCTCAGTCCAGCCCAACAGCACAGATTGTTCTTCCCCCCACCCCATTTCATGTCCTACTTAATGAAGTCCTTTTGAACATGAAAGAGAGTGAGATTGGATTTTTGTTAAGATGAAAGAAAGGAATCTCTTCCCATCTGGTACCTTCAAAACTCTTTTATTTAAGTCAGCAGGGAGCATTTAGTGCAAACTGCATGGCAATGTAATAATTCCCCAAGAATGCTGGAAGATTTAGCAATGTCACAACCGATCTGGATTATTGAGAATAAGGGAAAGAGCAGGGGCCTAAGGTCTAGGGCAGGGATCAACCAACTTTTTCTGTAAGGGGCTAGACAGTGAACGTTTTAGGCATTGTGGGCCATATGATCTTTGTCTGAGCTACCCAACTCTGCTGTTGTAACGGGACAGCAGCCATGGACTACATGTGAGCTAATGAGCGTGGCTATGTGCCGATAAAACTTTATTTGAGAACACTGAAATTTGGATTTGATATAATTTTAACATGGCTAGGCATGTATTTCTTCTTTTGATGTTTCTCCAACCAGTAAAACATTTAAAAGTCATTCTTAGTTTGAAAGCTGTACCAAAATAGGCAACAAAGTCAAGAGCCCTGGGTACAAATCCTGGCTCTACCATTTCTGTGACTTTTGACATATTACTTAAATTCTCCAAACTTCATTCCTCTCCTGAGGAAATGAGCAGAGCAGGTGCAGGACCTCCCTTGTGCCTGGCACTGAGCCACGTGCTTTATATGCTTTACTAAATTTAATCTCATAATAACCACAAGAGCCTGAAATTATATAATTGCCTTTCATTGGGTAGTTACGGTGATTAAAAGAAATTATGTATATAATTGTGCCTGAGCTGGCCTTCATCATTCATTGAGGTTGGTGCTTCCTGTTGTACGCAGAAGTCTCTTTGTTGGTTCAATGAGGGCGTGCCTGCTTCTTCTAATATTCTGTGATTTTATTTTTTAGCAGCTGTAGTTGAATTGCCCTTAGAGTGAATCACCATCTAATTACATTATTCTATTCAATTAGAATTACATCAAACTGCAATTTTCACTCCAAATTTCACCAAACTAAAAGTTGAATGCACGCTCTGAGTGGTCACTACCTCTATGCGTGTGCAAAGTAGGCAGTTCAACTCAGACACACTCATTCAAAACACTATGTTAAACAAGATAATATATGTTAAATATATTGAACTATGTTCAATAAGAAAATACATGTTAAATATATTTAACTACGTTCAATAAGAAAATACATGTTAAATATATTTAACTATATTCAATAACACAGTATATGTTGAATGTCTAGCACAGAGCCTGGCACACAGTTGTCAGTCAATATTTGATCCCACTTTCCTTGGTGACAATGATCAGACTCAGCAACTTTTGGGGAAAGGTGAATGCCACCAGAAAGTTGAGGCCAAGGCCCTGTGAGACACATTGGAACAAACAAGCCTTTCCAAGAAAATAAATCCACAGGGTCCTATGTGAGTTCTATCTCTGAAACCCAGCCTGTTCTCTTGTTCCCAGACTGATCCTCCAGTTTCTGCCTTGATCAGTCACCTACCAGGCTGGGCATATTTCCTCTCATTCCTAGTGGCTCAGCTGGGGCTCAAATTCTTGAGCTCTATTCTGGCCCTGAGATTTGGTTCTGCTGGTCTGCCCCGCACACCTGCTCCCGAGTCTTTGATGCCACCTCTGAGCATCTGAGCATTGATCCATTGCCCACTCAACAGACAACCACATCTGCCTCTGTGTGTGTGGCAGTGCGGACTCCTCCGAATGACTCTGATCCTGGACACCTCAGTGTAGTTTACAAGAGAAATCTGGAAAGAAGAGTTTCACTGCTCAGAGCCCTCAAAAGACAGGACAGTAGAGTGGTGAAGAGAGAGCTTGGCCTCTGGAACCACCTTGGCTGGTTTTTCAATCCCACCTCCCCTACATGCTGATACTTGGAGGAGTTACTTTCCAGGTCTCTACCTCAGTTTCTTCATCTGTAAAATGGACGTTATAATAATATCCTCAATCCCACAGGATTGTGGTGATGATTAAATTAGTTCTTATATATAAAGTGCTTATAGCAATATCCAACACACGGTAGGTACCATATGTGTCAGCTGCTGTGTTTGTTATAAATAGCATCCATATTTCTGGGTCCTAGACCTCAGAGAGTACGACGTTTTCAGTGTTTCTTGGGAATACATATGAACACACCGTTCTCAATCAATGCTGTAAAGGTTTCCAAATGATAGTTTTCTAATTCCATCCTTCTACATAATTTTAGTGAGCACTTTACTGTAAAAAAGAGCTTTCCACTCCCTCCCATTTATTTATTTATATCATGCATTCTTATTTTATTCAGTGGGTTGTAATTTGTTACTATCTTTATTTATGTTGATGCCCAGATTGCCAGTTTGGTCAAGAAGAGCCCAACAATTTGGTCCTGGGCAATCTGGAGATATCACAAGACTGGAGCAGCAGGGGGCACTTCTAGCATTTAGTAAGCACAGTCCGGGGATGCCAAATTTCCTTCGCAGAACCATCCAGCCTAACAAAGAATTTCCCCATAAATAGCACCCCGGATGCACCCCATAAATAGAGTCTAATCCCTTAACCACTCATCACAGCTAGTCTTTCTCCTGTTCTAGTCTCTCAAGGATTGGCTCGGTTCTTTTCACCTTGTCGGCCATCAGTTAATTTAATCACTGTTGTTTTCTTGGTGAAAATCGAATGTATTAGATTAATCAGATGTTGTGATCAAATGTATTAGATTAACTAGCATGCATTGTTGCAAAGAAAATAGCCAGTCTTTATTGTAGATCTAGTTTAAACAAAGCTGGAACCTGTTGTTGTATCAATTTTTCCAGAAAGCTATCTTCCAGCAAGTTGACTAGGACTTATGGTGAGACTTACCCTCTCATCCCCCATTCTTGCAGCTCTCTGCCTAGTCATTGGCCCTATGCATTGCATTAACACCAAGAACAGGCACCCAGGGTTTATGTGCCAAGTATTTCACTAAGTACTTTACATGCATTATCTCATTTAACCTCACAATAAATAAATAAATCAGGTACTCTTACTATCCCAATTTTACAAAGAACCTGGGATTCAGTGTGGTTAGTAGCAAGCCCAAGATTGCACAGCTATTATGTGGCAGAGCCGCAGTCAGGCTCCAGTACCCATGCTGCCTGCACACACCGTACATGTAAGAACATGCCCAATAAAATGAAAAGTACAAAATAAAAGAGGAGGATCATGGAAAGTACTAAACCATTATTATGGAGAAAAAAATAAGCTTTGAGGTACTACAACATTACTGCAGCCTCGCCATATGTTATTCTGTGCTTCCTACTGGCCAAAACTAAGGGCAAAACTGCTCAGATAAGATTTGCTGTAGTCTCGAGAGAAATGCACAGCAAGATGTTTCCTGATCAAGAAAACAGATTCTATGGAGCTTTAAATTCAGGACTTTGATAATGCAGCAGTAAAATATTCTCAGCAACATCCCTGCAATGGATAAATCAGTGATTCTTGCAGACCTCCAGCAGGAGCCAAAAGCAGGATGCCTAAGCACAGGCATGTTGGCTACTTGGCAGACAGGCTCTGAGCACAGCAGTCGTCATCACACAGTAATTTCCAGCATCCTGATAGCTTTCTCAGTGGATTTATTTTTTAATAAGTGGGTTTTTTACTGAGATCTTAGATTATGCAACAGAGGCAACCATAAAGACCATCCCTAGATGATGGGATAATCTCGTGCCCCTTCCTGCCTTCTCACCTGCTTCACATTGAGGTCTTTGAGAAGCAGATGCTGAAATAGAATTAGGCATATAAAGATTTTGGGGGGAAGTCGCACCTATGAAAAGAAAAGGAAAGGAACAAGATTGGGCAAGAAGACCCATCAGAGCATGACATCAACCTGGCAGTCTCCGCCAGCTCATTAAAGGAGTCCCCTGTTGGGCAGAAATGACTAGACCCTTCCACTGGCACTTCCCTTAGTCACTGCAAAGGTGATACCAAGAGGAGCATAATTTCAACTGGAAAGCTGAGGCAGACTCTGAGAAATCTAACAGCTGGAGGAGGACTGCAAACCAGAGTCCTCACGGCTGGACTGTAAACTCATTCTTGAGGAGGGATCTTAGCAGCGTATCTCTGTGTCTGCCTCACCTCCGTGTGTACAAGCCTGTACTTGATTGCAACAAGATGAGATGAGAACCAAATATTTCTCGTTACGATCTATAATACCACTTCCACGTCAGCCTGTGCAACTCCGCTCTCCTTGAACACAGGGAAACAGGTATTTGAAGAACTTGACTCTTGAATAACTAAAAATGGAACTCTTCTCTCTTTCCCTTGGATTTCTGAGCATCCCAGACCATTTATGTGAATTCTTCTTACTAGGAAAATAAATTCTCTTTAAAATTGGAAACAAGTCCGTTTCTTACATTTACACTTAGGGTCGGTTTGAGCCCATGTTACACAGTGATGACTGCACGCTGCCATGCCTCAGGAAATCTCCCCTTAAAGTGGAGTAAGGAAGAGATATAGTGGCAGCTTGTTTCCTTATTTTCCCTTATTTCAAGAAAACATTTGCTTTTGCTGAGCCTGATACTTACAGCTACAAACACAAGAGTTCTTCATCACCCAGCAGTGACCAACAACCTAGGCAGGTTAGTCGGCCTGATACAATGAGATTCTTAGTTTCTGCACACAAAAGAAGCAAGGAGCATAAGTTTTATGAGAACTTGGGTTTCCTTAATTAAACACAGGATTTTTATTTGGTTAAGGGGACTCAATGGAGAAAGAAAGGTACCAGGGACATTTGTGACTTGTTAAGACTAATTGAAAAACTCGGGAACGAAGCTTTCTGTGACGAGAGTACTGTAATGAGAATGAATGTGATGATTATTTACCTAATTGAGCACTAATGACTGGGGTGCAGGCCACTTCCTCAGGATTAATACAGAGCTGGGGAGTTGACAGTTTAGGCCATTAAGCTCGGCTGGTACTTAATCTTGGCAAAGGGCACAGTGCCCGAAGCATATTAATATTGTAAAATAGACCCCAAACATAGAGATACAGGAATATACTTTTTGAAAATAATTTTAACTGGCAGTTGAGTACGTGACGTCAGGCTGGGCAATGTAATTATGTCGCTAAACAAATATTCACGTAACGTCTTTGAGACTTGTTCCATTTAGAGTGTCTGTAGCGTTTTGTTTGCAAAAAAAGCAAAGTGGAAGGACAAAGAACACTTACCAAGATCAAAAATAGTTTATCATGCAACCACAAACAAGCAAGCTGTTATCACACACCCAGCCTTGCTTTGAAAACAACACTAAAGACGTTGAGTTAACTGGAAGCATTGCACACTCCGAAGATACACGGTTGATATTGTTACCCACAGTGTCCATCCAGGAGAGCTAGAGAACTCCTCATCCATAACACACAGTTAAAGCTAAAAGGATCGTATATTATCACAAATGTCAATATCTTCACAAAAATCATGTTTTCATGTATTCAATATCCCCCTTATCCAGTGTGACAGATGTTCATGTGATACTCACTTGTCGAGAAAAAGAGTTACTTGACTTGCTAAGTGTTCTTTATTCCTGTCTCTGCTCTGCATGGTAAAGTGCAAACAGCAGCTGAAAGCAAGTG
This sequence comes from Lepilemur ruficaudatus, assembly GCA_963574885.1. Lineage (NCBI taxonomy): Eukaryota > Metazoa > Chordata > Mammalia > Primates > Lepilemuridae > Lepilemur > Lepilemur ruficaudatus. The sequence goes on from CAUYRT010047126.1 coordinate 27,937, forward strand.
AGAATCTAAGAAATGGTAACTCAGCTTGCCCTTTACATGGGATGAATCCTGCACTAATGATCTTTGCATTTTTAAGAAGTTTGCAAATCTGTTTGGTTGGTCAGCATTTACTCCTCTATGTGGCAAGCACCGAGTGGCTATGAAAAGAGGTGAAACTATAAGCATGAGTAAGGCACAGCCACTGCCAATCAGGAGCTTAACAATCTAGCAGAGACGATAGAATCCAGGGAGCTCTTTTACAAATCTGTTTTTGGACCAAAATATCCAATCACGCTCCTCCTGGCATCTTGATTCTGCAATCATTATTTTAATCTACATTGAAGATGATGAAAGTGACTCATTCTGCTCTGTGAAATCACCTGTGCTGCAGTCAGCCAATCAATGTAATGCATTAATAGCAGCAATAATGTATTAATTCATGTAATAGAAATTTACCAAGCTGTTACTGTGTAATGTCATAATTCTAGGGCCTGGAGCAGTGGAGTGAATAGAAAACAAACTCTGTTATCCCACAGTATAGTGGAATAAGAAAGAAATTTTTTAAATGAACGTATTGATATATCATAGGTACTATAATAATAAATTAAGAAGAGGCACAGAGGAGTAAATACTAAGCCAATCTCAGTACTCTGAAAAGGAATCATAAAGAAGATAACCCTGAACTAAACCTTGAGGAAATAAGAGATACTCTTTGGGTACAGGTGCATAGAGAGTTCCCCAAGCCAAGGGAGCAGCATAAAGGAAGGGTATGGCAGAGTGAACAGTTGGGTACGGCCAAGGAATGGTTAAGTGGTTTTGATTAGAAGCTCTCTCAACTGCATCTCTCTAACTGCCTCACTAATCGACACTCTCCATTCTTTCCTGAAACCGCCCCTGACTAACTAAACACCTGTGACTAGCAGTGTAGCCCCCTAATTAGCCTGTCCATTTCTGCTCCCACTTTAGGAAGACTTGACTTTTTTCTTTGTAGTGAGTCACAAAAAAAGTGGCAACAGAATTAAGCTCAGGAGATGCAACTATAAAAGATGAAGAAAGATTACAAAAATCCCTGCAATGAGATCCTGCTTCAGATTGCTTTGCTGATATGTCAACTTCTTACTCCAATTTAAAGAAAACCAAACTGGAAATTATAAAAGATGAATTAGAGGTATATTTTATGCAAAAAAAGATGAATAAAATCTAATAAAATCTTTCCCCTACATAAAGAAATTACAAATGCACATTTTTTTTTAATTTATAAAGAAAAGAAATTTATTTGGCTCACAGTTCTACAGGCTGTACAAGGAGCATGGTACCAGCATCCATGGTACCACCATGCTTCTGGTGAGGGTTTCAGGGAACTTCTAACCAAGGTGGAAGGTGAAGGGGGAGCAGGCAAGTCACATGATGAGAGAAGAAGCAAGAGAGAGGGAGAAGATGGTGCCAGGCTTTTTTAAACAATTACATCTCGTGGAAACTAACAGAGTAAGAACTCACTCAGTGCCACAAGGAGGGCACCAAGCCATTGATGAGGGATTTGCCACCGTGACCCAAACACCTCCCTTTAGACCTCACCTCCAGCACCAGGGATCAAATTTCAACATGAGATTTGGAAGGGACAAATATCCAAATATAACATATGGCAAATGCTTATATAAAACATTCAGTATCCCCCTTGTCCAGTGTGACAAATGTTCATGTGATACTCACTTGCCAAGGAAAAGAGTTACTCAGCTTGCTAAGCGTTCATTATTACTGTGGCTCTGCTCTGCATGGACCAGAGCAAACAGGCATGCTGTGTTAACACACAGTGGTGCAGCAATGCTGGAACACTGTTGGGCAGTTTTTTATGAAGTCAAACATATGCTTACCCTATGGCCCAACAATTGTACCCCTGGGTATTTATCCTACAGAAATAAAAATTTGTGTTCACACAAAAACCTATACATGAATATTCATATCAGCCTTGTTTGGAATAGCTAAAAACTGAAGACAACTCTTTCAACAAGTGAAACAGATTATGATATATTCATAAAATTGAACACTATTTAGCAATAAGAAAGAGCTAAGAAATGATAAACACAATGACCTAGATGAATTTCAAAGGCATTATGCCAAGTTTTTTAGAAAGTCAATTTTTAAAGGTTATAAATTATACAATTTCATTTATATAAAATTCTTGAAATGACAAAACTCTAATGATAAAGAACAGACTAGTGGTTGCTAGGAAATAGGGATAAGTGGAGGGTGTGACTATAAAGGGATAACACAAGGGAATTTCTCCATAGTATTAGAACAGTTCTGTATCCTGACTGTGGTGTTAGTGACATGACTATATAAGTATGTGAGGTTAAATTTTGTGGATATATAAAAGTGCTCGTAAAAACTGGTAATATCCAAATAAGTTCTTCAGTTTAGTTAATAGTATTATACCAATGTCAGTTTCTTGGTTTTTATCATTATACTGGTATCAGTTGTGTGAAGTGTACATGAGAACCTTCTGCATTATTTTTGCAACTTCCATGTGAGTATAAAATTATTTCAAAATAAAAACTTTTAAAAATCCTCTCTTCTAAATAACCATGACTAATAGGTTAGTTTCTAGGGGGGGAAGTGAACAATATAGATGTACAGTTGAGTGATTTCAATAGAAGATAAAAACTGTAAACAAAATTCAAGTGGAAATGTGAAGGGAAAAACACAGTAATAATTCACAGAATTCATTCAAGAAATAGTCAGTAGACTTTACACAGCCAAAGGAAGAATTAGGTAATTTGAACATAGACCAATAAAAATTACCAAAAGTGAAAATCAATGAGAAAAAGACAGGGTCAGGGGTACAATTCAAAAACTGTGACACTATATCAAATGGTCTAACATATGCGTAATTGAAATCACAGAAGGAGAAGAGAATGGACCGAAGAAGTATTCGAATAATAGCCAGAATTCTCCAAAAAATAATGAAAAACATCAAATCCAACTTCTTAAATAACCTGAAAGCAAGATAATTTTTTTTAAAGAAAACTAGATACAATTTATTCTGCTGCTTATAACTGCTGCAAAAAAATAAAGAGAAAACCTTGAAGGCAGCCAGGAAAAAAAGACATGGGCACATTAAATACAAAATTGTTAAAGAATAAAATTACAGCTAGATAGGAGGAATAAATTTTAGTATTCTATACTACTGTAAGATATAGTTTCAAATAGCTATAAGGAGGATATTGAATGTTTCTAACACAAAGAAATGGTAAATGTTTGGGATGGTGGATATGCCCATTACCCTAATCTGATCACTATACATTACATGTATTGAAACATTACTGTGCACCCCATGAGTATGTACAATCAGTACTTGACAATAAAAAAATACAAATAAATAAATAAATACAAAGAAGCAAAGATAAGAATTATAGCAGACTTCTTGTCAGAAATAACTCAAACCAGAAGATCAAACAACATCTTTAAAACTGATTGGGGGATAACTGTCACCTAACATTCTACACCTAGCAAAAATATCTGTTAAAAATGGAGGTAAAAAAAGACTATTCAAGATTTTTTTAAAATGAGGAGAATTCATTACCAGCAGACCTGTACTTTCAGAAATATTAAAGTTCTTCTGACAGAAAGAATATGATCCCAGACCAGAAATTTGATTTATATAAAGGTATGAAGAGCTCTGAAAAAAAGTAAAAATAAAGATTAATATTAAAAAATACATTTTTCTTAGTTTTAAATAACTCTAAAAGGTAATTGACTGTTTAAAGCAAAATTGTAGCAGTGGGGTTTATAGCACATGTAAAATTTAAATGTCTGATAATAGCACAAAGTTTATGAGGGATTTGGATGTGTAAGTCCTCACACTGTATAAGAATTTGTATAATGGTATATTAAACATCTAGTGCTCAGCCTTTAGTTGCAGCAGGGAGGATCAATTCAGTGGGTGCAATACTGGAATCACTATTTAAACTAGTTAGGAAACTGCAGAAGCTCAAGAAAGAGATCATCAAACAGCAGCAGGAATATAGAGAGGATGCAGATCTGACCTATACTTTATAGGGTAAAATCACGACGATTTGGTAACTCAATACTGAGATGTTTTGAAAGTGAGATAGAGAGAGGATTCTACAATGCATTGTGAGTTCTTGGCTTGAGTGTCCCTGGTAGGTAGTGATGCCATCAATTGAGTCTGAAAATAGAGGAGTATGAGCTCATTAAGATGAAAAGTTATGAAGTTTGGACTTTAATTGACATTTCAGACAATTTACCTGAAATGCCATTATTGATATGTTTGGATTGAAATCTATCAATTTGTTAGTTGCTTTTATTTGCTCCATCTATTTTTGTTACTTTTTTCCTTCTGTTTTTGCCTGGATTCATTGAATTTTTTATGATTTCATTTTGTCTCCACTATTGGCTTACTGATTATGTCTTTTTTTCATTTTTTTGATGTCAACCTAGTGTTTACAATATATACCCTCTCTACATCCCTACTGTTATTTGACATACACTAGGTAATGATCATTTCTTTTTGAACTTCTGCACAATTCCCTAACTGGTCTAAATAGTAATTCCAGTAGTGGACCTCCAGCTTTCTAACTAGCTTAAATGGCAATTCCTGTACTGGACCTAACAAACTGATCCTCCCCACAGACACTAAAGAAATCTCTTTAAAATACATGTTTGAGCGCTCAACATCCTTCATAGCATAAAGGAAAACGTGCAACCTCTTTTCATTGGCATAAGACCCTAAAAGGTCTGGATTCTAGTCTTCTTCTTGTCTCTTCTTGTCTCTCCATCTCCAATTCTTGTCTCTCCAGCTCCAATTCTTCTTGTGTCTCCAGCTCCAATTCTTGCACTTCCTAGATCCTATTCAGGCTTCAAAGCAACAACAAATAGATGTCATTTCATACACACAAGTCACTCAGTTTCTCATGTCCATAAGTTTGTTCACGCTGTCATCTATGCCAAGAGCCAATGTCCTTCATTCCCTGTTCACCTGACCAGTCCTTACGTAACAGCTCAGCTGTTGCCGCATTCTTCACTTCTTCCCACTCCACCTGTATTTGTGCTCCAACTGGGAACCCCCATTCAACGTTTGCAGGAAACCCTCAAAGGAACAATAAAGCCTGCTGTGAGTCTGCTTTGGCATTTCTGACTATTACAGTTTCCTAGGATCTTTCACAGAACAAATTTTAAAAAGCAGGAGGAATACATGGAAGTGATTAAGCCCTTAAAGTGCATCCTTTGTTCCCAAGGTCCTGTTAATTACCATTTAGGAGCAGCTTATTTGCAACATACCCAATTACTTAGGTAACTAAATAGCTTTTTACTGATCAGATTGGGCATCGTTTGCTTAATAGCAACTAACAAATGCCGTGGCCCAGTTCCACAGATAATCCACTCCCAGAAATAGGCTTATTTAAGATTGAGCTCCAAGGGAAAAAATAGATTTTACCAAAATAGATTTTTATTGTTTATATAGCCACTTAGATCTATCTAGAGAAAAATAAGATAATTTTTTTTAATTAAGCAATCAGTAAGTCAAAAGAGAATATCCAAGTAACTTCAATATCCATTCTATTCATTCGTGCAGTCCATTTCTGCCAGGAAAAGCTTCATTACGTTTCTATTTGATCAGTCACAACCCACAACTCTCAAGGACTGTTCGAGTCTGATCTTCTCAGTAAGAACTTCTCCTAAAACCCAGAACAGTCATGAGTTTTTTCCTCTCCAGACTTTTGACACTTTTGTTGTAGGTCCCATGCACTTGCCAATGCTGCTGCTTGTTGTTACCCGTACAGAAATAAAGTGACAAGAGACAGACAGGCCTCAGCCTGGGAGAGCCACATACCCTTTTGTGTTGGACTATACCAGGAGAATGGTCAAGGAAAGCTTCTGGAGTAGGAGACATACTAGCTAGATATTGAATGATAAATAAGAATCCAATAGTCTGGAAAATGGAGGGAGGCTGTTCCAAGCAGAGGGAATCCATATCTGCAAGTCCAGGTGTATGTACAATACAGGAGTCAACAGTGAAATGCCAAATGGGGACTTGACAGGAGGTAGTTGTCTTACCGTCACTTTGTGCTGCTGTGACAAAATACCACAGACTGTGTAACTTACAAACAGAAGTTTATTAGGACACCGGTCTGGAGGCTGAAGTCTAAGGTCGAGGTGCCAGCAGGGTTGGTGTCTGGTGGTGAGGCCATTCTCTTCTTCCAAGATGGTGTCTTGCGTCCGCCTGGATCCTCCCATGGCAGAGGTGGAAGGGCGAGAGCAAAAGAGAGTGAACGCGTTCCCTTTCTATCACAGCTTTAGTCTGTTCATGAGGGCGCCACCCAAACACCTCCCATTAGGCCTCACTGGTGCACTGGGAATTAAGTTTCCAACACACGAATTTGGGGGACACATTCAAAACATAACAGCAGGCAAGGCCGGATCGTGGAAGGCTTTTATGCTAAGCTGGGGGTCTCAGACTTTATCCTGCAAACAATGAAGATCCAGAAAAGGGAGATTTACCTCCCCATTTTTCTAAAGGAGTAAAAGCAACCTCTTTGGGTAGAGTGGCCCTATAAGTAGAAGGGGCCAAAAGAGAAATAAGGACAGCCAGAATAGAGGCTGGTGAGAGGAAAACAGGCACTCGCGGCTGCACATTAGTCTGGGGAATAAAACAGACACAACAAGGCCGGGCGCGGTGGCTCACGCCTGTAATCCTAGCACTCTGGGAGGCCGAGGCGGGCGGATCGCTCAAGGTCGGGAGTTCGAAACCAGCCTGAGCAAGAGCGAGACCCCATCTCTACTAAAAATAGAAAGAAATTAATTGGCCAACTAAAAATATATAGAAAAAATTAGCCGGGCATGGTGGCGCATGCCTGTCTGTAGTCCCAGCTACTCGGGAGGCTGAGGCAGTAGAATCGCTTGAGCCCAGGAGTGTGAGGTTGCTGTGAGCTAGGCTGATGCCACGGCACTCACTCTAGCCCGGGCAGCAGAGTGAGACTCTGTCTCAAAAAAAAAAAAAAAATTCAATAGAAGGACTGGGAGATAAATTTCTCTCAGAAAATAGAACAAAAAGATAAAGGGATGGATCCCAGGAGAGAAAAGATTAGAGAATCAATTCAGCTCTGGCATCCTACTAATAGGAGTTACAGGAAATAATAACAAAGAAAACAGAGGGGGAGAATATGATTAAATAAATATTTAATAGTGTAATTAACTGAAGGACATGAGTTTCAGATTAAAAAAATCTTACCAAGTAGAGCATAATTAATGAAAAAGACGCACACCAAGAATCATTATCATGAAATTTCAGAACAATGACGATAAAAATATCCTATCACTTGAGCCCAGGAGTTTGAAGTTGCAGTGAGCTATGATGATACCATTGCACTCCAGCCTGGGCAATAGAGTGAGATCCTGTCTCAAAAAAAAAAAAATACTAAATGCTCCCAGAGTGAAAAGAACTGGAATCAGGATGTCAACGGACATCTCACTGCAACCTAGAATACAATGCAGCAATGTTTTCAAATTCTAAGGGAAACTAATTTGCTGCTTAGTATTTTATACCCAGCTAAGTGAGCATGTGAAATGCTATTATGGAATCAAGACATGTTTAGAATACAAGGTCTCAAAGATTTTATCTCCCGTGTACCACTTCTCAGGAAGCTACTCAAGGATGAGCTATAGCAAAAAGCAGGAGAAAAACTGAAAAAAGTTGACATAGGATTCAGAAAATAGAGAATCCAACCAAGAGAAAGGCAAAAGAGATCTCTAGAATGAGAGTGAAGGAAGCTATACAGGAGCCCAGAAAGCACCCAGACTAGATGAGAGCAGAAGGGAGAAGGACTCCAGGAAGGATATTGCAAAGGAAAAAATTATTTGAAAATACTGAAGGAATATTTTCATTTTTGCCCAAGAGTTTGGGCATTAATGAGCAATAGGTACATAGAACACTAAGCACATTTTTAAAAAGAGAGACAAGTTTAATTCCAGGGGCAATGAAGTGATTCAAGATAGGAAATAGTATCATAGTATTCTACATGGTTCAGCTGTGAACAATGTTTTCATAGTCATAATAATGTAAGCACTTACAGACCTCACAAAGCTGGGCACAGTAGTGCATGCTTATAGTCCCAGCTACTTGGGAGGCTGAGGCAGAAGGATCTCTTGAACCCAGGAGATCAAAGCCAGCCTGAGCGATTCTAACAAAATGATCTCATAAAATCTGAAATAGCAGCTCTATTGGGAAGGTGATGGAGGGGCAAGATGATGAATATGTGTATGAGCTAAATCTTTATCTTCCGTAACAGGAAGATATATGAATATTTACATCTGAAAATTCTATAAATAGATGAATAAGCATTTTTGGAAACATGAAGGTTTAGAAACATGATGAGAAATACCAAAAGAAATACATAAAATAATTGACAGTGTTTGCCTCTGGGGAGCAGGAATTGGCTGAACAGAGAAGGGGCGGAGGACTTCTGTTTGTCTTTATAAGCCTTCTGGAACTCTTTGTTCTTTATGTACATATATATCTTTGATAAAAACTAAAAATTGAAAGAAGAAGAAAGAAAGATGATATAAGGAAGAAAGCAGGCTAGGTGCAGTGGCTCATGCCTATAATCCTAGCACCTTGGGAGGTTGAGGCAGGAGGATCTCTTGAAGCCAGGAGTTTGAGACCAGCCTGAGCAACATAGTGAGACCCCATCTCTACAAAAAATACAAAAATTAGCTGGGTGTGGTGGCGCATGCCTGTAGTCTCAGCTACTTGAGAGGCTGGGCCAGGAGGGTTGCTTGAGCCCAGAATTTTTTTTTTTTTTTTTTTTGCAACAGAGTCTCACTCTGTTGCCAAGGCTAGAGTGCCATGGCGTTAGCCTAGCTCACAGCAACCTCAAACTCCTGGGCTCAAGTGATCCTCCTGCCTCAGCCTCCCAAGTAGCTGGGACTACCGGCTTGCGACACCACGCCCACGCCCAGAAATTTGACGTTGCAGTGAGTTATGATGGTGCCACTGCACTCTAGCCCAGGTGACAAAGTGAGACCCTGTCTCTAAAAAAAAAAAAAAAAGGAGAAAGCAGACACAAGAGCATGTGACAGAACTTTATATAAAACAGAATCCTACTCTCTGTAAAAAAAAAAAAGAATATGTGATAATAAAGATTGTCTCCCTGAACTTCTAAAAATAATTACAGAGTATGTTAACTAAATTGATTGGGGTAGTCATTCCATAATATACATGTGTATCAGATTAATTAATTACAGTATTTATAAATTAATTACAGAGGACCAAGGCCATGATAATTAGGCAGTATCAGAAGACACATGTTCTTTTTAGGTATTACATAAATACGAAAGACTTTTAGCTAAACAGAGATTTCTCTTCTTTTGTATAATATTTATTTTCTCAGATTATAAAAAAAAAAACAAATAAAAATCACCTAACCTCCAGAAATAATCACTGCTAGAACTTTGGTGTCTTTGCTTCATTTTCAGTGTGTCAGTAATTGGGATCAGACCGAATGTGCAGTTTTACTTCCTGCCTTTTCTCACTTTACACTCTCCGAGGAGAATTTTACTGTCATTAAATATTCTTTATAAGCATGAGGGAAGAAAAATAGGATGGGAACTGAGGAAGTAGAAATCAAGGTGTCAACAATTCTTCTGGGCAAGGGAGAAGAGGATGAGGTAGGAGCTGGAGGATGATGTGAGAAAGGGGAGCCCCCCCACCAGGGGAGACGCCAGATCCTGTCTGCAGACTGATAGGAGTTACCCGGTGGGAAGGAGGCTGATTCAGGAAAGGGAGGGTTCGCTGAAGGAGCCGTCTTTGGAAAGGCGAGAGTGTTGGCTTCAGAGCAAAAGTGGAGGCATTGGCCCTTGCCAGAGGGCCGGAGGAGGAAGAGACTGCACGGATGCAGGAGGGCTTGGTGGTGGGGAATGGCAGAGTCGCATCAGCTGCGATGAGGGAGAGGAGGAGGGCGGGAGATTCGAGGAAAGACTAGAAAGCATGTGACATGGTGAGAGCCAGACTACCAGAGAAGCACGGCAGGACTGAGGGCCAGGGGTGAGCCCGTGGGAGATTTGTGAGCCTAATACCAAGTGACTCCAGTCAGCCGTGTCACCCTCCCAGCAACCTATCCAAGCTGGGCATGGGGGATGGATATGGTAGGGTTGATCTGGGTTGGGGGTTTGCCAGGCGGGTATGACAACAGAAAGAGAGGACAGGAGTGGGCGGATAAAGGGATTGCAAAGGATGGGGCTGAGGACCTCGGCTGGGCACAAAGGTGAAGTCAGGAAGGGCTAACAGGGACTGAGAACGTGGTACCTGATCAAGAGGTCTCAAGGAGCTTGTACAGCCACAGGGGACCCAAGCGAGCGAGCCAGAAGGACAGGGAGCAGTGGTTGGGAAGTGGGTATTTGAAACTGGAGGTTTCAGGCGTGGCATAGCTTCTGGTGACAAGGTTCAGGGAAGTGGGTCAAAGAACAGGTAGTAACAAGGTGGGGAGAAGGTAAATGGGGCTCCAAAGGGTCTGGGATTTGGAAGGAAGGGAAGAAGAAGGAAAAGCACAGGGGAAGCAAGGAGGACACTCACCTCCCTCCGTGCCCCAGCCAAAGGATGGCCAGGAATTGAGGGCATGTTCCGGGCAGAGGTGAAGACAGAGGGGAGTTTGCTAAGCACAGACCAGGAGCACCAGAGGGCCCCGTAGACGAACTGAGAGGGCCTGGGGTCATAGACGATTGAGTTGGATTGGAGATGTGCAGAGCAGTGATGGCTGAGAATCAGAGTGACGCTGGGCGGCCACAAAGACTTGGACTTCTGGGGGTGACGGAGGGACAGAGGGACAGAGGGACAGAGGGGAGTGAGGCATGGGGAGACTGGTTGGATGGTCTTTGGATGAGTGTGGGCTCAGATCTCTTCCTGTCCGGTTGCTCCCTTCCCCTGGTTATCCAGCTCTCCTGCACGATGGCTCTCAGATCCCCGCTAAGGGCGCTGCCCAGACTCTGTCTCCTGCTCATCCTCTTCCTCTCACCTGTCTCCTTTATTGCAGCGACATTTGGAAGTGCCATGCCTTCCCCACAGATGGGCCAATTGCCTTAGCACCAGGTCACTTGTGTCTCAGCTTGTTTGGGCCACTCGCCCCCAAACTCCTGGAGGCCAGGACCACCTTGGTTTATCCTGGAGTCCCGTGTGCTCAGACCACGCCGTGCACAGGGGGATGCTCCCAGGCATGCATTTGATTAAATGGAATTAATTCAGGTGAGGAAAGGGGAGGGAAACACGCTTAATGAACATCCTCTGTGTCCAGGCATATGCTAGCCCATTTAAACCATGTGTGTGATTTCCCTAGCAGAGCTCTTGCATTCTGCAAATGTTCGTGGTTATTATTTTAATCCTCCTAACACCTCATTGGATACACATTATTATCCCCATTCTATTTATTAATTTCACAAGTATTTCCTGAGTGTCTACTGTGTATCAGACTCTGTGTTAGGCCCTGGGAATACTAAGTGTATATAGGTGTGCTGTTCCTCTTGGTTTAACTGCAAATGTCCAGATGTATTTTCTGACCTGTGCCTTGAGCAGGGAGGACAGTCCCTTTGGCCTACATCAACCAGGCTCACTTGCCAGCTACTTCCAGGTGGGTTAGGCCAATGGGAGGCCCTGGTGGGAGATGGGGTGGGATGGACGTTGGAGTGTTTCTTCCCTGCTCCCCCCGGCTTTGGGCAGCGTTTCTGGCGGTGACGACTGCAGCCTTTACAGAGCCATCCCTACTTCATGGTTCTAGCTCTCCAAGGACTTTGGTAACACTGTTCTGCTCTATGAGCCCTCCCCCCAGCCAGTACTCACAGAGTGGGGACACACTGTCTTGGTCATCCCAGGACCCTGAGCTGTGGCAACGCCCACAGGTCCCTCCTTGGTGGTGATCGAGGTAGATGAGCCATTTGTGGGTTGGCTCCTCCCTTCCTGCCACACAGCTGCTCGCCCAGCTGCCCCATGCCTGGCACAGTGCTGGTGCCAATGCTCAGAAAGAAGTGACCAAAGCATGGTTCTTGCCTTCCAGGATCTCCTGGCCTTCAGAGTCCAATGTCTGAGATGTAGAGCACAGCATTTGCTGGATAGAAGGCAGGAAGAAAAGGAGGGCTGGGGAAGGAAAGGGCGGAGGGAGGGAGGATGGACTTTGCATGAGTCAGTCCCTTGAATCCATTCTCTCTAGGTCACTAAGCCTGAGATTTTAGCCAAATAGCTTTCTGAAAGGTCACAGGTCATGTAGCAAGGGCACTTCTGTTGTAGGGAAAGGACACTGAACTTGAGAATCAGGAGGCCTGAGTTAGATCCCAGCTGTATCACTCTTGCCAATTGTGTGACCTCGAGCAACACATTTAGCCTCAGTGGTGTGCAGAAGTATCTCAAGGTTGCTGGGAATGGTGATGCATGGTTGTAGTCCCAGCTGCTCAGGAGACTGAGGCAGGAGGATCACTTGAACCCAGGAGTTTGAGGCCAGCCTGGACAACATAGCAAGACCCCATCTCTAAAAAAAGAAAGGACAATAAAAAAGCACCTGAGGCTTGTGTAAATGCTAGTTGCTCTTATAATCATATCCAAGCCCATCCCCAGGGCAGGATGGCCTCCTCACACAGGACTCTCTTCTTGCTCCCTCAGAAATACAGTCATTTGGCTAGGTGCCGTGGCTCACACCTGTAATCCTAGCACTCTGGGAGGCTGAGGTGGGAGGATCGCTGGAGCTCAGGAGTTTGAGTTTGCTGTGAGCTAGGCTGATGCCATGGCACTCTAGCCTGGGCAATAGAACAAGATCTGTCTCATAAAAAGAAAAGAAAAGAAAGAAATGCAGTCACAGCCGGGCATGGTAAAACATTTCACTCCAACTAGGTGCCACACACAACTAACTCTTCACATGAGAAAGAGGAAAACTCATGGAAATCACATCACTTCCCCTCCCCCAGGATTGTCCAATAAGCAAACAGTTTCAGCTCCTAAAGGACCACGTGGAAGAAGAAAACAGATGGGCCCTGGGAAGTGCTGATGAAGCTGCCTCCCAGGGTGGGCTCTTACCACTGCCCTCCAAGATGGGGAGGAAGGGCAGAAGGAGACAAGCATGCCAGGGGGCTGGTGCCAGGAGGCATGGTGGGCTAGGCGTGGACCCCAACGGACAGCTGGGTGCAGTTCTCAGAGATACTTCTACATCTCCACTGAAGCCAGAGGGGCCCAGCACCAGCCGTAGAGAGTAATCTAGGGGTTTTTTTTTTAAAGGAAGAACTTCATGATGAACTGAAACTGAGGGGTTCAAAGAGTGTGGGTGGCCCTGTCCTGGGTGTGCGTGGATGGGCTGAGGGGGTCCTGAAGTTCCCAGGATAGTTGAGTGGGGACGGGCTTTTAGTTCCAACAAACATTTGTCCAGCACCCAGTACATGTGAGGTACGGCGTCAGACCCTAAGGAAACGGAGGTGAAGTCAGCGCTCTTGCTCCCACGGAGCTCTCAGCCTGGCAAAAAGCATTTGGATGTGACAAGTCAGAATGTGGATGCACTCAAGCCTCTGGCCCCTTAGCCATAAGCCAGGGAAGCACCCTAGGTGTGGCCGTGGAGTCTGGCCCGAAAGAAGAGAGCATCTCTCTGGCCTCGGGTCTCAATTCCGGTGATAGAGAATGTCTCCTACGTAGGGAGGCTGGTGTCTTTCAGGGGATGGGTAACTGCCACTGGAGATGGGTCATTTAGGAGATTGTACAGAGGGAACTGAGGTCCTGTGCTCCAGGGACTCAGTGCTCCAAGCCTGCCTGGGATCAAAAGCAATGCTCCTTATGACCGCTAGGAGGAGCCAGTGTCCTTGAGTGGATGACAGGGTGGCGCTGTCTAGGGATAAGGGAGCATTCAGCAGGTGGGAAGGGAGGGCAGTCAGCCGTCCCCAGGCCTCTCCGGAGCACATCCTATTTGACCCTGGGCTCTGGCTGTCTCCGCCTCTGCCATGCATCTGGTGGCGGTGGGCAGTGGGCTCCAGCTCTGCGGAAAGAGTCAGACTGTGCACAGATCAAAAGCAAATCTACCGGCACTCTAGCCCAGGCAACAGAGTAAGACTCTGTCTCAAAACAAAACAAAACAAAAAAGCAAATCTACGCTTCACGTCCCCAACCCAGAGTGCGAATAACACAAGGGGCAGTTTGGGCAAGGTCGTTATACCCATCTGAGCCTTTGTTTCCCCATCGGTAAAATGTGAGGATGCGGTTAGCCAGATGTTTTCTCAGGCATAACCACTGGGATTTTGAAGTCCCCTAATTCCTAGCGCTGCTCTTTTCCTTCTATCCTTGGCCTTCACTGATTTCTGCAGATGCACCCCAGCCGTTTCCATTATGGAGCTTCCTGTCCCTGCTTCTGCCCCCAATTCAGGGACATCCCTCTGGCAGGTGTGAGCAGCAGACTCCCTGGGAGACGGGGCGGGGGGGACCTCTGCCAAGATCCATGCTCTTGGCATCACCTGGGCCTCTCTCTCCAGGCACGTTTCATTCCCAAGCACGCACTGTGTTCTCAACCAGATCTCTCCACCTGCACATTCCTCAGGTACCTGCACCCCAAGACAACCCAGGCTGAATTCTCCACCCCACTCCAGGCTGCTGTCTATCTCAGGGGTAGCCCCAGCACCCTCCCAAACACCCAAGCCCAAAGTCTGGGTGTTAACATCAACCCTTCTCTTCTCACGCTCCCCCTTTCCGTATTCCTGTGGCCCGAGAGTCCAGACAAGCTTACCTTGAATGTGCCCACCTCTCATCTCTCCCACTGCCCTTGGTCCAGTTCAGGCCTTCATCATTTCTTTCCGGAACCAGTTGGTCTCTCTGACTCCAGTCTGTCCTCTCTCCAATCTATCATCTATCTATGCTGCTGCCAGAGAGCTCTTTCTAAAGCACAAATCTGATTATGCACATCTCTGCTTTAAAATCTTGGCTGTAGCCTTGTGGCCTAAAGATAAATCCAAAGTCCTAATGAGGCTTCCAAGTCCATTCATAGTCTGGTCCTTGCTTCCCATTCCAAGCTCATTTCCTAGCATGCTGCTGGGCCCATCCACACCACACTGCTCCCTGCTCTCCCATCAGCCCATGTTCTCCCAGGGTTCCTGCCTTTGCAGATGTAGACCCCTTAGCCAAGAATTCTGACCCTGAGTTTTGCTTGGTAAACTTGGACTCCTCCTTGAAGACTGAGCTCAAGGTTCTGCAGCCTTTCTCAAGTATCCTGGGCAGGGTTCCCACCACCCTTCATATATATATATATATTTCTTTTGAGACAGAGGCTCACTCTGTTACCCTAGCTAGAGTACAGTGGAATCAAAATAGCTCACTGCAACCTCAAACTCCTAGGCTCAAACGATCCTCCTGCCTCAGCCTCCTGAGTAGCTGGAACTGCAGATGTGTGCCACCACGCCCAGCTAATTTTTTGTAGAGATGGGGATCTTGCTATGCTGCTCAGGCTGATCTCAAACTCTTGGCTTCAATCAATCCTCCCACTTCAGCCTCCCAAAGTGCTAGGATTACAGGTATGAGCCACCACGCCTGGCCCCCTTCTTATATTTCTTTATAATCTGTCTGCATCCCCTGCTAGACTGTAAGCCCCTATTTAGGTCTGTGTCTCCATATCTAACCAATACTTGGCGTGCGGTAGGGATTTAATACATGTGTTGAATGAAGGAATGCATGCATGAATGGCCTGGGAAATTGCACACTGAACTGCAATCTTCCCCTTTTCTCTGCTGGAGCCCACTGAGCGGGCGAAAGGGAAGAGAGGTAGGAGACAAGATGGGGGACATGGGTGGAGACAGACCAAAGTAGGGCTTTGTGGACCAAAATAAGGAGTTTGGATGGTTTTTCTCTCTCCTGGATCTCAGATACACGAATGTAATCAATTGGCTCATACTCTTCACAGTGATATAGTATCATTATCCTCATTGTTGTCATTGTCATCTGACTTGTTTTGTTTGGTCCCTCCATACACAATGAGAATCCATAGACACTTATCTCATGTGAATCCTTCCATCCTTCCTCCCTACTTTTACTTACAGGAGAATTTGAGTTTCATTTCCAAAACAATGAGAAGTCTTTGGAGGCTTTTAAGCAAGGGAGTGACGTGATCTGATTTTCATTTTATAAAGATTGTTCTGTCTGCTCTGCGGAAAATGCATCGTAGAGGACAAAAGTGGAGCTGGGAGACAGACAGAGGCTGCTCAAGTGCACGGATGAGAGAGGGTGCTGGCTGGAGGGTCGGCAGTGGAGAGGGAGCAAAGCGGGCAGGTGGGCAGAGGCTGGTGTATGAGATGTGAGGATCAAGAGAGAAAAAGACCTCAGCATTGAAGGATTCAGAAGCTCTATGTAGAAGGGGTTAGGGGCCGGGAGTGGTGGCTCCCGCTTGTAATCCTGGCACTCTGGGAGGCCAAGGCGGGTGGATCGCTCAAGGTCAGGAGTTCGAAACCAGCCTGAGCAAGAGCAAGACCCCGTCTCTACTAAAAATAGAAAGAAATTCATTGGCCAACTAAAAATATATACAAAAAGTTAGCCAGGCATGGTGGCGCATGCCTGTAGTCCCAGCTACTCGGAAGGCTGAGGCAGAAGGATCGCTTGAGCCCAGGAGTTTGAGGTTGCTGTGAGCTAGTCTGATGCCACCGCACTCTAGCCAGGGCAACAAAGTGAGACTCTGTCTCAAAAAAAAAAAAAAAAAAAGGGGGTTTAGGAAACAGCGGCTTGGTTGAAAGGGAGCCAGGGAACGTGTCTAGAAGCTGGGTTTGCACAGCAAGCATATTGTTATTTATTTGGGTCGATGAAGACTGGATTTGTCTGGGGCAG
>CAUYRT010047130.1:0-26595 GCA_963574885.1 Lepilemur ruficaudatus
AGAATCCTCCAAGTTTAATGAATCTATGATTTAAGAACCCAAACACCTAGCACTCTGGGAGGCCGAGGCAGGAGAATCATTGGAGCTCAGGAGTTTGAGACCAGCCTGAGCAAAAGCAAGACCCCATCTCTACTAAAAAAAAATGGAAAGAAATTAGCTGGACAACTAAAAATATATATAGAAAAAATTAGCCAGGCATAGTGGCACATGCCTGTAGTCCCAGCTACTCAGGAGGCTGAGGCAGAAGGCAGAAGGATTGCTTGAGCCCCTGGAAACAGAGTTAGACTCTGTCTCAAAAGAAAAAAAAAAAAAAAGAACCCAAACAAAAGTCCTCCACAGTGTCTTTTTTTAAATAAACCAGTCTGCTGAAATTTGTCATTCTTCTTACCCTTAATAGAGAAGTTATTGTAAAGAAATCTTGGTACACCTAGGCAGTTCTTACTTGTCTATGGCCCTGGAACTGCAGAGAGAGGCATGGGACACATTTTTGGGGCATTCCACCCTCTGCCCTCTCCGCGCACACACTTACTCTATCCTGACATTTAACATAACACTAGCGAATTAATTCCTGTAGGAGGTGCTGTCGATTTACAAATGGCCAGAAAAGATCAAGTTGCTGGGTTAGGACTTGTTTATCTGAATGTCTATGTGGTAAATTAGTCATAATTTCTTTTAATAAATGCCAAAATAAGCAGAGGTTGCTGCAGCATAGTGGCAGGTCTGCTTACCTTGCGATATGAAATGGAGATCTTGTTTTGACTCATAGGGCTGTAATGTGAAGGAAGTTTTTATCTGAAAGGCTTGGAGAGACCTTTCTTGCTGTTCTGTGAGACTGCTTGCTGTTAGTGAATCAGATCAGTCCAGCTGCTGGGAGCAGGCGTTTCCCAGTTTTAATCACCGAACATTTAGTATGCTTTGGCACTGAAGCTCAAAGAGTTCAAAATCCACCCGAGCCATTGCACTCTCCTCCTTACCTAATGACCACAGGGCCAAGACGCTGGTGGAGGCCTGTAAGGCCGCATCCTCCACAGCCTGTGCTTAAGACCAGGGAGAAAGCTGCATTTTTAGCTTTAGCAGCTAAAGGACATTTAAAAATCTTATTTAGGTTTTCTGAAAAAGAAAATCTTTGTTATAGTTACCACTTTTTGAACAGAGATAAAGAAAGGCATGCAACAGCTGTAGGCCTTGGGAGAGTTTTCAAATCAAAAAGAAGTGCTTTTAAAAAGTTGTGAGGAACAAATAAGACGGGGAACCGCAAGGTTTGGGAAACACTGAGAGCTTTCCCAACTGAGGCTTCTAAAACCCGGTTCCTGCTGACAGGAGAGGAAGCAGATAACTCCTCACCACCTTCCCTCTTTCTTCTCCCTTCACACCGCCCTTAGCATCACCCCGAGAATGCCCGGAATGCAGCAGCAGTAATGAGGCTAAGGTGCGGGATGAAACGCCAAGCGCTGCTCGGAATGAAAAGAAACGCACACTCCGGCCCCAACTGCCCATGAGCCGCCTTTCCCCATTCGGGGACATGGAAAACCCTAGTCCCTTCGGCTCGAGGTGTGGGCAGAAGTGTAGGTCTGGGGGCTCCGGTGCTGACCAGAGGGGGGCTTCCAAGGACATCGTCCCAAGAGGAAGCTGGAAGGGGGCTGGAGTAGAGTGATAGGGTGAGTCCAAGGCTGGGGTCGCTCTTTGCCATCGCCAGAGGCGACACCACCCTGCGTACTCCGGTGCCTTCCTTCTGGACGCGCGTCTGGCGACCTTTTGAACACATCCCAAACCCAAACGGAGTGACTGAGGATTAGGGGGCGCGTACCCTCCCTAGAAGATGCGCCTCCCGCGCGAGGCGGCCGCTGGCCGCCCTGCCCACGAGGGGTAACGGGCACGGGTCCGGTTTAGCTCTCGGCGCCTCTCCCCGCACCCCGCTGGCCCAAACCCACCCAGGAGACTTTACCAGGCCTTTCCTCGCGCGGCCGGCCGGCCGCTGAGGACCCTCGCCCGCCAGTTCCCGCCTGGGCTCGCCGGGCCTCCGGCGCGTTTCCGCTGCGCGGGTCGGAGGACGGACTCGCCTTCAGCGCTTAGGAAAGCGAGAAAATTTCTCTGGTCGCTTGGGCTCCACAGGTGAAGAGGGCGCTTTTTAAAGCCGGTGCCAATCTCTCGCTCCTGGGGCAAAAAATGAAAATGTCAACTCTCGCCAGCAATCTGTGCAGAAAATGGACTGAGGGAGACACCGTATCATTTTGCATTTATTTTATAAATGAATAACCCAGAAATAGTTAGATGCTTGCAAAACAATGCAAAATCACCAGCATGGATTTCCGAAGGAAGATAGTGCAAGGGTTTTGGAAAACCTAAAACTCTCAGGTGCTATGCTTTCTCTGGTCCCTGAGAACCGGCCCTGAAGGGATGTGTCCCCACGGACTTTGTGAAACCTTCTCCTTAACTGGAGTTGCAAACACACTGTATATATTTATATCAATACTATATGGGGGAGGCATGTCTGTATTTACCTCATACATATTTCTACAAACTCCAGCGTCTGGAAAGGGTGGGGGGTAAATAACACTGAACGGTTAAAATTATGGAGAAGGGATAATAACTGATTACTAATTTGAAAGTAAATAAACAGGTGACTTTTTCAGATCAAATTCCTCCTTGTATCGTTACAATAAATATCTCTGAAGTAAGCTCTCTATTTATGTTGTCATTGATTAATTCTTCACTACCTCATTTGATTTCGATTTAGAACGATTTGATTCTAATTTAATTAGCATGTAATTTGGATGTACATAATTACTGTAATTATGACATTCAGGTAAGGCAGCTTTAGGCTGAAAGGCAATTTCAAATTTTCTAGCAACCTACTTTGTACTGGGAAATGGACAAGGACTTTGCGCCCTGCTATCCAAGTAGTAATTAGCACATCTTTGAAATAGGCAGTGCGGCGGGGTTTGTACTAAAACAACAAATACAAACGCTGCCGAGTTACCCGCTGCAAGGTGGCTGCGAGTTCCCGGAAACGCACTGCGTTTCCCCGCCGCGAGTTCGGGGAGCCCGGCGCCCTGGCGCCTGGGCCCGGCTCTCGCTGCGGCGGGCGACGACGCCTCCGCCGCCTCGGGCGCGGGGTTTGAAGGTGTCGCTTTTAAAATTAAAATACAATAAATGCGGGGGGAGGGGGAGACAAGAAAGCAGGGGGAGGAAGTCACTTCAAGACGTCTGAGGATGGGGTGGGGTGGGGGTGGGGGAATGGACTAGGAAGAGGAGGGAAAGAGTTGGTGGAGGGGAGGGCGATGCACAGAGAGGAGGGAAATTAGCCCACACCCCCCATTGTTACCCGATTTCAGATTTGGGTTTCTAAGGGAAAAGGTGAGGACAAAAGGGGTCGGTTTGCTCCGGGAGGGTGTGAGCATCCTTCGGGAAAGGCTGGGGCTAGGAGTTTGGGGGCTTCTCGTCGACCTGGGGGGCCCTGCGCGCCCTGCCTGGCTCCGTCCGGCCTGCCCGGTCGTACCCGGCGCCCAATTCGGGCAGGGCTGGGCGCCCGGAGGACGAGGCGGAAGGTTGCTTCAGCCGGCCTCCGGCCCGGGCTGGCGAAAGCTCCGGATCCCTTGCTTCCCTCTTCTTCGAAGGGTGTCTGCGGACATGGAATGGTCTGATGGCCTGCTTTAAAATCAGCTTCCTTCCAGGCAGTCCCGGATAGTCCTCGAGGGCCTTGTGGCTGGGAGCCCAGGATCATGGGTCGTAGGGTGGCTGTGCCCATGGCTGGGCCCTCATCTCGGGGCCCATGTCGCCGCCGACAGCGCTCAGCGTTCTCAACTCTTAAGTTGGAAGACTGAAGTCGCCTTGAAAAGGATATTAAATGAGACAATTCTAAGACCAGGGCCAACTGGGCGTTATTTTGTTTGATTGGGTTTTCAGTTAGCACGTTCCAGAAACGACCCTCTTCCCTAGGAACCACTGCTAACCAGTGCCCCCCAATAGCGGGGCTCGTCCCCCGTTGGATCACAAATCCTGGCTTTTCTTTGCTTGATTCGCTGGGTTGCCGCAGCTGGCGGCAAAAGCCGGTCTCCCTGCGCTAATAGCCGCGAGCCGGGCAGACGGCGCGGTCCTCCCGTCTCGGGGCTCTAGATGGCGCCCGCGAGCCGCACTCGCCAAGCTCCTCCTATGGGAATCAAGAGCTACTGTCAAACATAAAAGCAAATCAGAGTTTTCAGTTTTTTTAATGTGTTAAGAATGTTATTCCTTAAGAAAATTTGTAGCTAAATTATTCTCACTTAAAATAAACACTTAGTATACCAATTACACAAATGGGCGGGATTTATGTGAGATTTACTTCATCTGCATTTTTGTAGTGGAAGAGAGCCTTGGTGAATACAGATAATAGATGCAAATAAGATTAGAGTTAAAATAAATAAGTTTCCATCTGAATAAAAAGAAATTCAATTTTACACGACTTGTAACGATTTAACGGAATGTCCAGACACGCCATTCAGGTGCACAATCTAATCTCGTCAAAATAATGTTTTCCCTCCTTGAGGAAAGAAAATCTCTTTTCTTTTTCTGTTTTTCTTTTTCCTCATCAGGTAGGATCCAGTTCACTCCAAGGCGAGAAAAGGAGCATCAGAAAAGGAAACCGCAGGGGGAGGGTGTGGAATGGGACAGGGTGGGCGCAGGGCCGAGGAAAACTTGATCTTCGTTCCTGTGTAGCGCAGGAAGCTACGGAACAGGAAACGCCGGGAGAAACCGGCTGAAACGAAATGTCCTGGCCCCTCACCCGGGCCGGGCGGGACTCGGGGGCCCCCGGGCCGCGGACCCCGCCCCCCACCGCCCTCCAGCCCGCTGTCCTCATCTGCGCTTGGGCCCACCCCCTGGCCGCGGCCTCCGGCTCCTCGGGGCTCCTGAGCCAGAGAGGCCCAGGCCGCCTGGGCCGCGAGGTGGCCCTGGGGAGGCACGGCCCCACCACAGTTGGGGACCGAATTCGTGTCCTTGCTCGCGGGCTCTCTCCTCTCACGCGCGCTTTCTCCAATTTGCTCAGCCCCGGCCGGTCGGTCGCCACCCGCTCGGGTCAAGTTCCCCGCGTCCACAGGGGCGACTAGGGCTGTAGGGAGGGGCGGGCAGTGGGGCTGGGGTGTGTTTTCGCCTGTTGTTTCGGCGAGGGGGCGGGGACCCGGCTCCCTTGGGTTCAGGTTCCGTGCATTCGGGTCTCCTGGCTGGACGCTTGGGTCCGGGCCGCCGCCCGCCGTTCCCGGGAGCCTCGGTGATGGACGTCCCCTGACCCGCGGGGCAGAGGCAGCGCGCAGAGGCCTTGATCACTGGCCTGCGGAGGGAGCTGCGCGGCCAGCGGGACCTGCACGGCCAGGCCCTTTGATCTGCCTTATTATCAACGAGAAACAAAGCTGCCTGGGCCCGACGCCCGGGCGCCCTCATTCCTCGGGAAGCCCCACCACACCCTCAACTCCGCGCCGCCAGCCGGCTGCACCCAAACGCGCCTGGCACCCTTTGGGCCTCCAGCGCCTCGGCCCAAAGCCCCCAGAGTAAACGCACCCTTCCTTGCCAGCTTCTCCAGAAGACCAGACCCGAACCAGAAGGCGCCTGGGAAGTAGGGGGGATCCCGGTTACGAACAGTTTGAGCGGGGAGAGAAAATGGCCAAAGTAAAAAAAAACTCAGGAGGAAGAGCGGGGCAGCCGAGCCTGCCCGGAGCGCAAGAAGGAGAGGGAAGAAGCCGCTGAACCTCACGCTGCAAACGCCCTGCTGGGGGCCTTCGTTCTGTTTTATCGCTATTTTTCTGCTTGGCTTTTCAGAGCAGTTTGCGAGAAAACATTTTGTTAATTGTTAATATCAATAATTTATCTTTTGTTTCCTAAAAATCAAAACACTCATTCAAGTTCCCAGGATGGACAGTAATCAAAAAAGAAGCAAAAATCTACTGCTGCTGACTTCGCTTGTATTTCCTCTCGTGTGGGAAGCCTTTTAGAAATATTTTTATTCTGTAAATATGTACTTTATTTTCTAAATTAACATTTTTGCGAATTGCGAAATTATCTCGTTTACCAATTTTCTTTTCGTCTCTCCCTCTTTTCTTCCTCTTTTAAACTGGGGCTGTTAAGTTGGTGGTCAGAAAACAAAGAGAGTGAAAATAATTTTCATTTCAATAATTGCCTTCTGGTCAATTTAACTGTGCCTTATTTTGAAAGAGACTGTCTAAATGAGATTCCTGTCCCAAACGTGTTCCCAGGCCTGATCCCAGCCTTTAATTATTCCTGAGTTTTTTTTCTTCAGAATAAGACGCCGCACTGAGTAATCACAAAGAAGTCAGAGAGCATCCTTGAACCTTTTCAGAAGCAGCGCCACTGATATTCAAATAACCTGCGAGGGCCATTTGCTGGCGCGGGGACCTAGGCATTTCCAATTCACTATTTGCATAGATCAGCCGTCTTTGAAAAGGAAAGGAGCAGTTGTCTTCCATAACATTAAAAAGCCTAGTTATCAAATCAAGTGCTTAGTTTGGGGGCTTTTAAAACGTTTACATTTTATCTCAGGTTGCCCTTTACCGTTTGACATGCAAATTTGGTGCAGTTAATTTAGACAATTAAAAAGATCTTCAAGGGAGCTTTGTCACAGAGAATATTTGGAGTTTTCCCCGCGGACCAGCTGAGATAAAGTTGGCCAGAACAAATGATGTCTAGGAGATTAATTAGATATTTGATAAGACATGAATCCCTAATAAGGGAATACAAGGCACAGGGGGCTGCTGTGTGCTCTAAGTCAAAATTAATAACATTTAACAAGATTTTCATTTAGGCATGAAATGTCTTTTCCGGGGTATTGACTCTGGCGATTTATTCCCGAGTTGCCTCCCAACATAGAGGGCCTTGGGAGCTAAAAGACTTCTTTTTTTAAAAGCTTCCTCCTTTCACAGATTGTTTTTAAATCGCTTTTTAAAAACAAACAAACCCACCAGAGTTTTTTCTGACCCCTCCGAGAGGCGTAAGCACCTTACCAGTTAAAGCTGCCAAAGACCTTTTCATTTTTTAGGTGCTCCAGAGTTTTAAAATTTCACCTTTGGAGAGCCTTCCCATTAAGTAATACAACTACACGTTCTTATAACCCAATTTAATTTACGCTGTTGATATACAAATAAATAATTTTGACTTCTCAAAACGTATGTGTATTATGGCTTTTATAACCCACATAAACTTTACATTACCTACAACTAACATTAGGGAATTTTTTTCCCAACAAAAAAAGTCAACCCACGCAAAGGTTATTGAGGGGGAAACAGGATTTTTTTAAAAAAAGGAAGTGTATTGTTCAGAGTCCTTTAATAATACCAAATGAAAATATGATGTCAAGATTTTCTTCATACAGATAAACGCATTTAATTTCTTTAGATGACTTTAACTTACGTGGTTGTGAGTGAAATGATAACTCAACATTTTAAATATCTTTTACATATATACTGACTTTCACAAAGTGCATCAGAAAATTAAAAAACTCCCTGAATTTCAGGAATTCACCAAAAAAAACTCTATTTGAATGAACATTTACAAGAAAATAAAAGAGAACACAATCTTTTGAACCCTATTTATACAGATGTTATGAAATACAGAGAAACTGTCGCTAGACTTCCAGTTTAATTCTCACCTTAAGCCTTTTGATGCTTCCTTTTTTTTAATGAAAAAAGTCTCACTGTAAGTAGATATCAAGCAGGACTTGGAGCATTTTATATATAATCCACACAAAGGGTGTTTTTATAGGTCCCGTTTGTTTTCAAATGTTCTGACAGTCCTTTGCTGGATGGTGGCTTGCTTTTTGAGAAAAGGAAAGAGAAGGGCAGTGGAGGGAGGTGGGCAGTGGGGAAGGAGGGAGCCTTTCTGTGTATTGCTCTTCGCTCGAGAAGTTTGTGCGAGTGCTATGTATGTGTGTGCGCGTGAGTGTGCGTACTTGTAGGTCTCCGTGTGTGCGAGTGTGTGTGTTTATGTGTAGTTTTAAAAAGTGTTTGTGTCGGAGGATGGTCTGCTTTTGTTTCTGGACCACACGTTCGATTCTCGTCCGGGCGCGGACGGCGGAGGGGAGCTCCTGGCGCGGCCGGCGAGCCGCGGCCCGCCTCGCCCCGCGCCCAGTCCCGGCCCGGGGTCGTCACTGGAGCCCCTGCCCTCCCGGCCCCCGCTCACTCGCCCTCCGAACCTCTCTCGTTCGTTCTTGGTGTCTCTATTCGCTCGCTCGCTCGCTCGCGCCTCTCGCCCGGCCTCTAAGAATCGTTGGGGCCAGATGCTGCTTCCTTGCCGCCCGCCGAGGCCGCCGCTGCCGCCGCCGCTGCAGCCGCAGCAGCTGCCGCCGCCCGGGCGGCACTGACGCCGGAGTCGTGCAGGATGAGGTCAGGGGACTCGGAACGGGGTGTCTCCAAGTTGCTGGCGTCCGTGTCACTGTCGCTGCCCTTTTTGCCCCCGCCGCCCCCGTTGTGCGTCTTAATGTGTTTGCTCAGGTGGTCGCTGCGCATGAAGCGCTTGTTGCACACCGGACAGGCGAAGCGCTTCTCGCCCGTGTGAGTCCGCAGGTGCCGCTGCAGCTCGTCCGAGCGCGTGAAGCGCTTGCCGCAGAAGAGCCAGTTGCACACGAAGGGCCGCTCGCCCGTGTGCCAGCGCAGGTGCGCCTTCAGGTGCGACGTCTTGCCGTACACCTTGCCGCAGCCCGGGATGTGGCAGCTGTGCAGGCCCTTGCGCCGCAGGCTTGCTCCGGCCGGGCCCAGCCGCTCCGCCTCCTGGCAGTTGGGGCAGTCGCAGGTGGCGCGACCAGAGTAGCGGCGGGCAGAGCGCGCCGAGCTCCCCCCGGCGGCCGCGGCTGCGGCGCCCGAGATCATGGCGCTAGCGGCAGCGGCTGCCACGGCGGCGCTTGAGTCCGAATAGGAGGGCAGCACCGGCTTGAAGCCGTCCTGGGCCAGCAGGTGCTGGCTGGTGGAGAGCAGGTGCGAGGCGGCGGCGGCGGAGGAGCCGAGGCCCGTGGAGCTGAAGGCCGAGTGCGTGAGTGAGCTGAAGTCGGGGTTGTAGGTGCCCAACTGCGAATGCAGCGAGGCCTGGGGGGCGCCCGAGTGCAGCGAGCTCTGGAGCCCCCCAGCGGGGTTCTGCACTTCCAGCCACGAGCCCGGGCTGCTGTGCACGTCCCACCACGACGACGCCGCGCCGTTGGTCACCTCTCCCGCCGCCAGCGTCGAGTGGAAGCCCGACTTGTACCACGACTCGTACGGGTGCGCCATGCCCACTCGCGGGTACAGGCCGTCGGCCGCCGTCGTGTGCACCTTGGAGATGAAGGCCGACTGGCCGCCCGCCTCCTGCGGGGACACCCCGGCCGCCGCCGCCGCGGCAGCCGCGGAGTTGGAGAAGAGGCCGCCGTAGTCGCTGCTGAAGGCGGACGACGTGGGCGAGGTGGAGGCCAGGCAGAAGGCGCTGTTGGCGGCGCCCGAGCCTCCCGCCAGGCCGCCCGAGCCGCGGCCACCGGTGGCCACGGCGAAGCCCGAGAGGCTGGAGCCGAGGTTGCAGCTGGACGAGGAGCGCTTCCAGGGGTGAAAGCCGCCTTTGGCGAAGGCGCTCGACTCCGGCAGCGTGGTCAACGGGCTGGTGTTGCCAATCTTGTTGCAGGTCGCCGCCAGCATGGCCAACGGGGTCGTTCCGAAGCGAGGCTCTTCCTAGAGTGGGTGGGGTGAGGGAGGGAGCAAGGAGGAGGAGAGCAGGAGGAAGTGAGGGGAAGAAACAAAGTGCACCCGTGAGCAGCCTCGTCCCCCGCGACTGGTCCCGGGAGGCCGTGACTCCCGTGCTCGCGCCTCCTCCCCACGCGCTCGCGGATGATGCGCCGCGCCCGGCGCCGGGCTGAGGCGAACACAGGGGCGAAGGTCCGGGCGCTGAGAAGTTGTTCTTCGGTGAGACAATAAATTAAAGATGCTCCCCTGTTCCACGCCTCAGTTGCTGCAACCCTAGCCTAGAACCGGACTTGGGTTGTCGCCGTAAGCCCGCTCCTCTCCCAGGAGCCCCCAAGTCGCCCTTCGGGGTGAAGCACCAAAGTAAATACGTAGACCACAAACACTGGGTGAGGGCGGAGGCGGCCGAAACAGCCGCCCAGGAAAGGGCGAAACTTGGAGCACTCCTCCCAAGGGTGGCTACGACTTTTCTTTTTTAATAGAAAACGTTGGTTTTAATGTTTACACACACACACACACACACACACACACACACCACCGATTATGAAAACAATAATCCAAGGATAAGCGGCCAGCGACGGATTTCAAAGTCACGGACAAACTGAGAAGCCGCGGAAATGTAAATGTTTATTAGCGTGACTACATGGACTGCAAAACGATTAAGGCTGTTTTCTGGAACCACCACTGTCGCGTAATTGCAACAATCCCCAAAGCAAGGGGGGATGGGGTATAAATCACCAGGGGAAGAAAAGAAACCTCTAGCTCTTCTTTGAAACCAAATAAAAAGGGAGTTGCTTAAGAAATCCTTTTCTTGCAAAGGCATCTCTTGGATTCCAAAAACTTGGAAAGAGTCAGTCCCAGAAATGTGGAAAGTGCTAAAAGAAGCCAAAGCTGCAGTCCAGCAGCAACAGTTTCTCGGGAGCCACGGACCCCAAGAAGCCATAACGAAAAATTACTCCGGTTAAAACAAGCAAATGCGTTGCCACACTTGCGACTTACCCCGAGTATAGACGTGGCCATAGCAGGTCTCTGGGCTGCGCGGCGGGGCCGGGAACGCGGCTGAGCCTGGAGGCTGCTCGGAAAAACTGCTCGGGTCCCGCGCGGCTCCCGCGTCCCCGCGCTCGCGCCGAGCGGACTCCGGGCTCCCGCCGGCTAAACTCAGCCTAAGTGCGAGGAGCACCCGCTTTGAAGTGCCGCTGGCTGCGCCTCTCTTCCAATGAGGGCTCAGGCAGAGCAGACGGGAGCTGCCCCACAGCCAATCAGACGCGCCGAGGGGCCCGAGCCCGGGCTCCGGGCGCGTGCCAGTCAAGTCAGCTAGGGAGGGAGCGGGGGAGGGGGTACCGACGGGGGAAGGGGGCTCTGGCTGGGGACTGAAGAAATTACGGTGCAATTAAAAATTTACACACACACCCCAAGCCAGGTTTAAGTACCGTTGAGACAGAGCCACAAGCCCCCCTCCCCCGCCAAGCATCCCGAGATGTTGCAAGTTGGGGCTGACAGTTGTACTCCACTCCCAGCTCGTGGGAAAGGAGGCAAGAGGGGAGGAGGCGCCGAGGTAGAGGCCACACCAGCAGGGCTCAAGTGGAGACGGAAAATGTCAACGCTCATTTTGTGTGTCCATGCTCTTAATTGCGGAGCACAACTTCAGCTTTTATCCATCATTCTCGCTTGCAATTTTATTATTGTCGTTCGTCTTCTAGCCAGTTCCTTATTCCACTGATTCAGTTTTACTCTCACAGTCACATTGAGGAGGGGTCGCGAAGGGACAGCTTCTCAGAGAGGAGGGAAATAGGCCTCTCCGTACAGGTCTACTCCCATAGACTTGTTGGGAGGGCCTGGCTACATCCCGCCATTCCCCCCCCCCAGCGGTCTAAGTGACTTCCTAATTGTCGCTCTGGCCTCTGACCCGGGGGGTAATACAAGTGCCACTCACGCCAGAAGCTTCTAGTGGTAATTGAGGGCACCCTTTGTACGGTTTCGCCAGCGCCTAGATACCAGGTTAACCCAGTTGTCAAATATGACTAAACAGTGGGATGTACTGATTATCTGCCGGGTTTTGCTGGGGGCTGGTGTGGGGGTGGGAGGCATCAGCCCATACAACACGCTGCACGAAGCCGCTTATTTTCACATTGTAACAACTTCGGAAACAGAGACCTGCGCGAGCGGCGTCCGCCCCCACAGCCACCTCCGCTGAAGCTGCAGCTTGCTCGGCTGTTTGTTTAACCCGGTGAAGATTTGCATGTCGCGTTTTAGCTTGGAGTACAGTTTTCTTGCCCCAGCTCCAACCCACTCCCACTCCAGACCTCCAGGGCCTAGAGAGGCTCCTCTGCAGTACAAGGGCGCAGTGTTAAGGAGTGGGTTCCCTTAGCACCCTGCTTTCGTGGACGTGCTGGAGGAGCCTCTCCCGGACCTTCACCCGCGCGTGCGGAAGAGCAGGCCACACGTGGGCGCCTCTACATCTTGCAGGCTGGAAGCATCCTGAAGTCCTCCCTGGACCTTGTCAGTGTGGAAAGAGGTGTCCTCAGACAGACAAGGGTGCGTCCTGGAGTCCCACAGCAAATGCTGAGCGTTTTTCTTCTTTCTGGGCCCTGCTTTCTTTTTCTCCTCCAGGTTAGCCAGAGGCCTTTGAACCAGAAATACCAGCGCCCTTGGGCTTACTTGGCTACTGGTTTTAATGCTGCACATTCCCTTCCAAACCAACATTCTGCTTCTTTAAAAAAATTTTTTTTTAACTACCAGCCTCAAATACCCAAATGCTCGGGTGCAAAAGACAGAGTTGTCGCGGAGGGGGTGGGGAGTAAGTGAGGAGGACGTGGAACTGTGCCCCCAGGGTTTTCTCTCCTCTTTTGCAACATCTCTTGACCCAAAAGATCAACAGTGCAACTGTGGCACTTATTTCAACCCTAAGATGGAGCCTGCGGGCATCCTGGCGCACTCCGTGGGTGGGGAGGGCTATGTGGGTCGCTTTCTTTGCTTTTTGTTGAATACTTACGCTCATAAGGCTTTTTGTTTTGTTTTGTTTAAGGTGGCGAAAGCACCAAGGAAATTATGACAGAGAAAGAAAAAGAAAAGAGAGCGAGGAAACCTGCACAGCTGTAAGTGAAGCTCTATGCCATGGGGGACTGTAGTGGAAATGGCGGGGGGGTGAAGAGCCTTTGGGGGACGCAGGGTGAGGGGTTGAAGGGGAAATCAGGCCGCCTGGAAGAGCCCAAGAGCCCAGCAGGGGGACTCGGGAGCCATTCCCAACAGGTGACTTCTGCCCTGGAAGGAGAGACTGGTCCTCGGCTTCCTGTAGAGTCTCCGCGTCGATTTACTAATAGAGGGATTGTTAAGTGGCAGCGAGGCGTTTCCGACTCACCCTGTGCAGTCCCGGGAGGAGAAGCGCCGAGGTTTCCCCAGTCCAGCTCCACCCCCACCCAACCTCCTCCCCCACCCCCAACACACCCTCTCCTTAAGAAAACCTGACAAAGTAATAAATAAGACAGTCCGAAAAGCCACTTAGCACTGGTGACATTTTCAAGCCAACCATTTAAAACAGTTCTTGCAGACACCTCGGGCGCCCGGCGCCCTGCTTGCCTTCCTCTTTTCCTTCTTCTCCCCTCGCCTCCCGCTTCAGTTTTCCACGTAGTTCCAGCTGTCAGACTCTCGACGTGGGCACTCGGATGCTCCTTTAGATGCACGCGTCCGCATCACAATAAAAGTTAGGGAAATTTTCCAAACGAACGCAGGCAAACACCCGGGCCACTTCAACTCTAACGTGGGGCCCCAAGGAAATCTTTAGAAGGAAGTCCAGTTTTTTTTTTTTTTCCTGCCTGACAGATTTTTTTCATCTTATGAAAAATCTAGTTTTTAAACAAAGATCAATGTGTTATGCTAAAGTGTTGAGCTGACTGTTAAAACATTTGGGGAAATAATGACAATGTAACAAAGGCCTGGTTTGGAGTGAATCATCACCCTTTTAAAAGTTAAAGCAATTTTCAGGAGAATAGCTTTCAGCAAACGCTTTACATTATTCAAAACGGCCAAATAATGCTCTATTATAGCGCCTGAATGCTGCCAGTCAGCCCCTAAGTGCAATTTGTGCAAAGGCCCCGGTGCCTTATCTCCACTTCTTTATAAAGAGGTGAATATAAAACAATTTCTTCCAAACCCAGACAGAGAGCACGAAAATTGCTTCCCTTTCTGCAATCAGGGCAATTTAACTGGAGTGCAATTAGCACTATTAAATGTCGATTCTGCATAAACAAATCTGACTGAGCAGCGAAAGTGGGGTGAGAACCTCATATACACTGAAACTGATTTTTTAAAATTATGTATCCGGGTCCTTTACAATTGATCCGTGACGTTTTCGTCTCGGAATATATTTACATCGTAAATACACTATGGTTAAATCAACATAATTTTTTGCAAAAAATTCAATACGAATCCTAATAAAGAAGAATAGGGTAATTAAAGGGAAGAGTTCACTTCCTTTGAACAAATATTGTTTCTCCCATCTTGCCTCTCCCGAGAGCTTTGATCTGAGCAACTGCTCAAGTTGCTGTGTTTAGAAGGCAGAGCCCGAGAAACAATTCAGTCATTAGCGCTATCGGAAGGATGGGAGCTCCTACGCCACAGATAAAATGCTTCTCCCTGATGCAGTGGAAGCAGGGTGGCGATCGGGAGGACCAGTTATTTTCTGAATAACTCGATATAGTAGCTGGTTAAATATTAGGTGGCTGCCCAGTCTCCCGGGAGCTTTGATCAGGCTTAGAGTTTAGCAGCGAATATATTCCACCGGGGAGGGGTGAGGTGGAGTTGGGGAGACACGAGATTGTGGGCGGGAGGAGAGGCGTTGGGGGAGGAGAAACCGAAGGTTCTAGCCTTGGCTGCAGTCAAAGCCTGGGCCACCAGGACCGGGAGGCGGGAGGGGTGGGGGGGGGAGGTACAGGAGCTCAGACCGTAAAAAGCATTTATCTGACCTGTCCTCCCACTGCCTTTATTTATTTATTTACTAAGCCACAGCGCTCCCTTTTAGAATCATTTGCGCAATTAATTATGCTTTTCATTTGCATGATCTACACTAGAGCAGTGATTATCAGGTCAGCACGGTGTGGGAGTTGGGGAGATACATTAATAACTTAAGTTTAAAAAAAAAGAAAGGAAGAAAGACAAGAAAAAGCTGCCCAGCGTTGCCTGCCATGAGCAAGGGAGAAGGAAGCCCAGTATGGTCCATAGCGCCTGTTGAATCCTTTCCGCAGTTGGAGTTTTGTCAGTTGTGGGTGAAAATGAAACGCAGCCTTTGATTAGAGGGGAATCTTTTATAGTTAACACATATTTATATTTTTAAATGCACCAGTGTTGAGATCAAATGGATCTCAAATGGATGGAGAAAATTAATTGAAAATTGAGGAACTCTCCCACAATTTCTGTTGACCTTTCATTTAATATTTGTTCTATAATGCCTTCATTTCATCCCAACCCTAGCAAATAGAAGGGCCAGGAAGAATCAATAGGTCAATAGGACTTTCATCATTTTTCCTATCTCAGAGGTGCCACTGCTATTTAGAGATGGTAGAAGATGCAAATCTTTCTTGCCTCTGTAGGATCTGCTGGAGAAATTGAAAACCCCTACTCTATTAAGTACAGTAAAAACGTTTGCTACACAACTAATTTTCTGCTGATAGATGTATCTGGGCCATATATTTTAAGCTTGCTTCCATCTGTTTATCTGAGCCAAAAATGCATTAACAATTAAAGGAAAGATTCTGGTGTGTCAAAGGAAGGAAGGTGACTGTAGACTGTGTGATGATTTTAATGACTGCAATTATTGGAAGATTATTCAACAAGCATCATAGATTTGTTTACTGCATCACTCGGAAACTATAGGGGGCCTATTGGGCTTGGGGTTTTACCTTCCTCCCTCCCTTACCAACCACTACAGACGGGTCTTTAGACCTTAGCAAATGTGGTATTCTCTGTTGGCTTTCTTGTTTTTAAGAGCACCTCTACTGAAATGCACATTTGTTGTCTCAGCCAACTCTAATGGAACCATCTCTGGAGACATTAAAGCAACCTTTCACATAGACCCAGAACTAGTATCAAGAAAAGCCAGAGGCCAGAGAATCCTGGTCATTAGACAGCTTCTCCCTCCAGGGTACCTCAGTTTTACCCTTTCATAGGCAGCTTTTGAGTAGGCCTCCAGCTCTTTCCTTCCTCCTCCATCCAGGGCTTGGAGAAGGCACTACAACCACTAGATGTTAAACAGGAGTGTAGGCACACCTCCAGGACTCTACTGGACAAATTTGGCTTTTCCTTTCTTCCCTTTAACATACCACCCCTTCCCTCATATTATTTCCTATCACAACTCTTCATGTTGCCCTGTTAAAAATTAGTAAATAAAAAGAGAAGATAGGACTAAAAGCATATCAGTTTGTGGACTTACAAAGTTTTTACTGTAAATACAGACACAGCGGATGCAAACAAGGAAAGTTTCTTGTCTGATATTAACACAATGATCCTCAACCCACAATAATCCATAAATTGCAGCTGGGTTTTGCTCATTAATGAATTGCTGATTTTGAAAGGAGATTTGAAGAAAAAAAAGAAAAGCAAATATCCACAGTAACACCTCCCCCCTCCCTCCTGGAGGCACTGAGACTGGAGTGCCAGGGCCATCAGGGCGCTCTCTCTGGATTCTGCAACCGCGCAAATTGAGAGCCTTCCCTGTTCAAACGTGAGCCTGCAGGATTCTGCAAGTGGCAATTAGGAGCCTATTACAAGCCATTAGATTGATCAATGTACCTTAAACAATGCGAATGATTTATATCACTGATTTATATGGGGAAGAAAAAGAAAGCGGTGGGGGAGGAGATTCCACATCCTCCACATCCGCACACTGTTCTGGAGAAGAGCCGGGCCCGACCTCTGCTCATCGCAGCTTAGCGTCACCGAAGTACTTTATTTAGAAAACTTTTCAAGCAAAGACACAGGCTCGCCTGGCTTGTCTGGTGGGTGGCGAGATGTATATTCTTTGCCCCTCTCTCTTCTTTCTAAGGAAGAGCTTATAGAGACCAAGGCCGAGAGGAGCAGTCGAGGGTCACTGGGACGTCACCCCCCTGGCGGAGGACACCGCCCGCAGCGGTCCCAGCTGCCTCCTTTCGTCGGGTCTGTCCCCTGAGAGGGGGAAGATGACTTACATATTTGTTTAAAGGAGTGTTGGAGAGCTGTGTGGCCTCCTAATTACGGCAGGAACACAGAACCATTCTCTCTTGAAGTTTCTGGAGAGACTCGAGAGGAGCGGCTACCAGGCTCCGGGCGTGAGATGACGTGGGGGATGGGGAGGGAGGGGACTCCGCGGAAAGGATCTCCTCGCCAGGGCTGACTATTTCAGCTAATCTGGCGAAGACAAAATTACGACAGAACTGAAGCGATCAAAGCTGGCCCCCGCCCGCCCTCCTCCTGCCTGCCCGCATGCCTGCCTGCCTGCCTTCCCTCCCGGCCAAAGTCTGTAGTTGTCTCCTCTGCTGCAGACACTCGTCGGTGTTCTCACAAGGAAATTCCTGCCAGTTTTTCTACAGCCTGCAAGGAGAGGATGGACGTCCCAGAGGAGGAGAATTCCCTTTGTCTAACCTCCTCCTCCCTCAGTCTGCCTCCAGCTCTGGAAGAGGGGAGGACAGGGCTTGGAAAGACCCTGGGCGGGGAGGGGGTGATTAATATCGAACCCCTAGTCCAACTTTGCCCTCGCTGGTCCCTCCTTTTCCTCCTCCCTCTTCTCTCTCCCAACCTTCTCCCTTCCTCTCTCCCTCCTTCCGATCTTCTAGATCATCTTACCACCCAAGTCTTTTCACGGGCTCCTGCCCCAGAGGCTGGGCAGTCTCTGTTTATTTCCCCGACCTTAGCGGTTTGGCAGCAAAGGCCTTAGTCCTGGCTTGTTCTTCAGTGTCTGAGACAAATCCTTTTGTTTAGGTCTAAAAGTGGAATGGGAAGCATTCCAGGTTGATAATGGGGAGCAGAGAGAGGAGGGAAAGAGCAGAGAAACAACATGCACGTGTCTTTTGCAGCCAGGCTGCGATGGGAGCCCAGGATTTGAAAACCCTTCTAGGTGGATCATGATTTCTCTCTCTCTCTCTCTCTCTCTCTCTCTCTCTCTCTCTCTCTCTCTCTCTCTCTCACACACACACACACACACACACACACACACACACACACGCTCAACTGCTCTCATCTGTCCTTTATCACACCATGTCCCACTCTCCTGAGTTCTTCTCTGAGTTACTTTCTTTCAATCTCCTCCTTCCTAAGATCTCTTCTCAGGGGCCTACAGTTCAATAAAAGGCTGAGAAAAAGGTCAGTTATAAGATTCCCTGCAAGGACTGAGGCACCCCTGTGACATATCCGGGAACAGGCCTGCCCAGGGCTGACACATCCGTGCTTTCTTGATTTCAGCCACTCTAGAGCCCAACCCTGGCAGGCTGAACTTCCCTGTCACACCCACTGATGTCACACCCACGCCCTTCCAGAGTCCATATGGACACCTTCCACCCTGACTCGCTTCTAAGAGTACTGAATGGCGATTGCACATAGGGGTACAGGGAGGCTCCGCACACTTTAGACACGTGTGCCTCCCCCTCGCCCCTCTCTCCCCCGCTGCTGCTTGCAGAATCGTACAGTGATGACCCGGTCACACTCACCTGGGCACATGCCAGCGGCGTCCATCATCCTTCCCAGCCAGGCATCAGCAAGCCAGAGGGCCTTGAGGCAGGTGCCATCGCAGGGAAGCTGGCTCCGAGCTCCAGATGCCTCCCTGGGATCCGGGGTATTCAGGTCCCCGAAAGCCAGCTTTGAGTCACCCGGGCCGGGCCCGGGTGGGCCTCCCCCTGCCTCCCGCTGTGCTCCCTCGCGGCTTACAGCTCGGCACCCGCTCGCTCTCTCCGCCGTCTCAGCACCTCCCCCCCACCCCCCGCCCCTAGAGCCCTTCTGCAAGAAGCCCGCCGCCCGCACGCACGCGTTCCGTAGGCTCCGTTACATCTGGGATGCATTGCCCCTTAATTGTCAACTCCATTATTGTGATCAAGTGAACGTTGCTAATCTCTACACTTATTGTTTAGGTAAATAGAGGCTGCATTTAATCAATATGCAGGGCCCCAGCCCTCGCAGCGCCAAGTAACTTAAGTCAACGGTGAAGATTTCAGTGTGTGCGTAATTACAGAGCACGCAGAGTATTCACTCCAGCTTAATTCCACATCTCCTCTCCGACCCGTGAGAGCGGGAGGAGGGAATGGGAGGAATCTCCACCCTCCCATTCCCTCCTCCCTGAAGGAGGGCCGGCTCCTTCAGGACAAGAAAAGGACTTCATGGCAGTGACACCGCGCGCCTGGCCCGCGCTTTAGGCGGAGCGCGCTCCGGACGCCGGGGCCTGAGGCTGGACTGGGGACAGTCCCAGACTTCCGAGAGGCAGGATCTGGCTCTGGGCGCCCCCTCTCTACGGCTCTGGACCCCTCTCCTCCCCAGTCTGCCGCAGTGCGGAGGGTGATTCCCCGTTCTGCGGGCCCCCGCAGGCAGGAAGGCTGGGGGCGGGGCCTTGGAGGCGGGTTGCCGGGTGTTCCCGACGCCCCGGCCCCAGCACGCAGGATCCCTCTTCTCCTCCCCCGCTAATCAGAGCAGCCGAGTTCCTTGGTGGAGGGGATCAACCAAGAATGACACGCCTGGGCGCGCAGGGCGTGGGTTATTTGCGCTTCTTCTTAAATAGCTATAGTTTCCTAATTTCAGAGGACCTTCGCCCGGCGCGAGGGAGAGGATCAGGGATTCGCAGTAGGGGGTGGGCGGGTCTGGGGAGAGGGGCGGTCCGCTCCTGCGGGGGGTGGTATCCGCTCCTTACTGCAGCTTCGCTCCGGGAGTGGCCTGACAGTGAGGGCTCTGGGCCTCGGCAGGGAAAGGGTTAGTCGAGAATCTTCCAGGTGGCGGCAGACCGAACTCTACCCCTCCCAACACCCTGGAGAGGGGCCCTAGAAACCGACCCTCAAGTTTGAGGCACTAACACTTCTTCTTAGGCAACTCTGAGGCCCCGAGTTTCTGTTTCTCCTGATGCCTTTCACCGCTCCATTCCCGAGAGTTGGATGTAAACAACAAATTACTCTAGTCGTAACCAGATACCTGCCTTGCATGGAATTGTCCCGCTTTATATAAGCAGGATTCTAAAGTCAACTCATCATTTGCAAGTTTAGGGTGTCATTGCAACCACCAAACTAAATTATAGCTGGAGTTTGAATTTAGGGCTCATGGTATTTGATGGCAGCTGACTGGTTTTAATTTTGGGGATTGAGCAGTTCTCCTATAAGGTATCTCTCCCTGCTTTCTTCTTCCCTTAAAAGTTGAATAGCATCTGGAAAACAGGGAAATTAAACACAAATGTCAGTGCAATTCCAAAAACCTTTTTCTATTACTCCTTCCGGAGCCTGCCTTCTGCCAGTCCCAAGCTACTCCCAAGTCTGTGACTCCTTTGTCAGGCAGATCTTTTTCCGCCTGCTGCAACTAGCCCTGCCTCTCAGTCCACAGGACAGATGAATGTGGTTTCATACGCTTCTGATGGGAATGTCAACTTAACCTTTTCTGGATTGTGCTTGTTTTAGCTGGACAAGGAAGAGAAAGGCAAGAGAGCTGACAGCCAGGGCTCCTGGCTGAGCACAAGTCCTTTGGAGATCCCAGGAGCTGGATGTGAGTTAAGGCCCACCAGTTAACCATGCTGTGGCCTTGGGCAGGGCTTGAAACTTGTGTTTCCTTCTCTCTAAAATGAATGATTAAATAAAACTATATAGGGAAATTTCTAGTAATGTGCTCAATACTTACTAACAGTTTAGCTAAAAAAAAAAAAGTTCTTGCCTTCTGTTTTCCACTGAAATAGCATTCCCAGCTAAAACTTACTGTGAAACTAAAGGCAAAGCTAACAGCCACTATAGAATAGAATTTGTATGTGTGTGTGTGTGTGTGTGTGTGTGTGTGTGTGTGTGTGTGTGTGAAGCACAGGGCCCAGAACAAAGTCAGGTTGGATGAGAATGGATGCAATGACAGCTTGCAGCTGCCTGTTTGAGAAGCGGTGAAGTTAGCTGCTCCAGTCAGCAATACATTTCATGATCTCACTTTCATATTCTGCACAAGGGAAAGAAGAGGTCTTGTTTCTAATAGTAATAGCTAACATTTATTGCGCAGTTATTATGTGCCAGGCACTCACTGAAGTGCTTTACACACAGCATCTCATTTAATCCACACAATAATCTTATCAGGTGAGTATTGCCGATATCTCTTTTTTTAAAGTTTTATTATAGAAAATGTTAAATACATATTTAAAAGTGGAGAGAATACTTCTTAAACCCCTATATTTCCATCACCCAGAATGAATAATTGTTGGCTCATGGCCAAACTTGTTTCATCTCTACCCCATCCGTTTCCCCCTGCCTTATTTTGAAGCAAATCTCAGACATCATATCATTTTATTTGTACATATTACAGTATGTATCAAAATATCAAAAAATAGCTCTTTAAAAACCTCTACCATACCATGTTATAATCATACCTAAACACATTTGAAATAGTATCTCAATATCATCAGATATCCAATCAATGCTCAAGTCTCCCCAGTTGTCTCATAAATTAAAAAAAAAAATCTTTTTTTTTTTTTTTTTTTTTTTGAGGCAGAGTCTTGCTTTGTCTCCTGGGCTACAGTGCAGTGGCATTATCATAGCTCATTATAACCTCAAATTCCTGGGCTCAAGTGATTCTCCTGCCTCAGCCTCCTGACCAACTGAGACTATATAGGCATGCACCACTGCACAAGGCTAATTTTTCTTTTAGTACAGATGGGGGTCTCACTGTTGCTTAGGCTGGTCTTGAACCCCTGACCTCAAGCAATTGTCCTGCTTTGGCCTCCCAGAGTGCTAGGATTATAGCCATGAGCCACTGCACCAGGCCAAAATTTTTTAATTTTTACTTTTTTAGAGACAATATCTTGCTATGTTGCCCAGGCTGGTCTTAAACTCCTGATCTCAAGTGATCCTACCCTCTCAGCCTCAAAAAGTGCTGAGATTATAGGCATGAGCTAACAAGCTGGCAATGATTTTTTATAGTTGTTGTTTTTTTTGCAAATCAGATTGAAATATTCACACATGACATTTAGTTGATATATTAATACCTCTTTAGTCTCTTTTAATTTGTATGTCCCTCTCTCTTTTTTCTTTCTTTGCAATTTATTTGTTGATATTTGTTTCATTATTTCATTTGTTTGATATCCTTTTTTTTCTTTTAAGAGATGGGGGTCTTACTATGTTGCTCAGTGCAGTGGGTATTCACAGGCACTATCATGGTGCACTATAGCCTTGTATACCTTCTCTCAGTGATCCTCCTGCCTCAGCTTCCCAAGTCACTGAAACTACAGGCATGCACCACCATGTCCAGCTGATATCTTTTTTTTTCTTTCTTTTTTTAAAAAAATGTTTGGTTTTACTTGAATACCAAATGGAAGAATGATATCCTTGTTATAAATGAAGAAGCTGAGGCTCAGAGAGATTAAAGGAATTTAGTAAGGCGTAGAAAAGGAATTCAGTCCTAGCTGTGACCAAACCCAGATTCTAAACACTTAACGGCTTTATTATGTTCCCTTTAAATCAGGTGTTGAAAAGCAAGATGGAGAAAAAACACAATCACCCATAAAAAATTTCAGAACATGCATGACTCCCCTAAATAACCAGTTCCTTTACCAAGTACCCACAGAAAACGGTTCACTTAAAACCCAGGCAGGATTTGAAATGTGGGAAGAGAAATTGAAAACAGAATAACTTGGTATCCTCCTTATGTTTTGAACCTGACTAAATAAATGCTGCATGCAAATGTATCCATAACAGCGAAGGGATTTTTATTTCCAACAAATATTTAGCAGGACAAAAACCTTCCTTAAATCTACCAGATTTTTTTGTCTCTTTTCCTTTATTTCCTCCTGTTCTCTCCTTTCCTCTTATTCTCTCTAGCTAGATAAGGAGGAAACATCTCTTTCTAATAGTTATTTTAAAATACCAGTCAAATTAACAATTTGGTAGTTTGATATGTGATATCTGGCTTTTGTTACGGTAGTTTTGAAACCACAGTTACCCTAGCAACTGAATACATTTTTCTTTTAAAAATTTTAGCTGTCTGGAGGAGAAAAAAAAAAAAAAGAAAACTTCTTGCCAGAATTTTCCCATAATAGCTTCCATTAACTGCAGTGACTTCTATTGGAGAGGCCAGCACTGCTGTCTCCTGCTGTCACCAGTCATTCACTGATCTAGCAGATGTCTTGTTTGATAAGGCCAATTTGAGCTTTCTAAAACATTTTTTTTCACCTCCAAGGAGCAAATACCAGTAAGGGTGGAATTCAGTGTTGATCACCGGATACCATACAAGGGCCTCAACCTACCAGGAGAGCTTCTAAGTGAGAAGGGAAACTAAAACAAATCTGAAGTCTTCATTTATTAAAAGAAAGGGGAAAAAAGAAAAAAAAAAGAGGGGGGATGGTTAAAGGGCATTAGATCAGTCCCAAGGAACTTAGCAAGAGGAAAAAAGTGAGTAGAAGAGCCAATAGTCTCCTATGGAATCTTTCTGGAAACACCTGGTAGATGTATAGTTGTCAAAGAGGGCAATGATGCTAGTTAATGAGAAAAAGGAATAAGAAAGGGAATGATGCACATTGCACTGAGTTTTGTAGGTTTGATAAACCATGTGTTGACATTTCAAGGAGGTGAAGTAGATAAGAATCACCAAGGAAAAACGGTGTACCTTAGGACTTCTTGGAGCAACTAGACTCTTGGAGTGTTGGTGAAAGTATTCATGTGCTTCGGAACAAAATCCGCCTCCCAAGCAAGCTCCTAATGCAGATAGCTCTAGGGTTTTTTTCTTTAAAATTAAAACACACAAACTGATATGATAAAATTAAAAATATCCATATCCTTTCTCTTGAATAGAAGGAAGGTTGGTTTCAAGACATGGGGCTATGATGTGGGTAAATCAAAAGATGGCAAAGGAAGTTCTCAGTGGTTCTGTTCCCTGTAGCAAAATGCTTCCTTTTACAGGTTTCCCAGGCATTATTTATTTAGTCATTCTGCAGAAGACCAACAAAAGCCAAAAAATTCTGGAATAGGAAGTTGTCCTTTGCAATATAATGGCTCAAAAAAGTTTGAAAGAATGAAGGTTCTAGTCCTCGGGGTTATTTTAGATTGCCCTACCTAAGTATAATATTTTAACTTGAGGAATTACATTTTGAGCCAAGGTGAGAACTAAAAAAAAAAAAGGGAGAGAGAGAAAAAGAGGGAATATCAACTCTATTTTCAGAAAATGTAAATTTTCTATAGTAACCTCAGCCTGAACAATATATTAATACATATATTTGCAAGTATATGCACATTCCTCTCCAAGGCAAAGGAGAAAAAAAGAGCAGCTAAGACTTTTTCTTAACTACTTGGACTATTAAAGGAACCTACTACTTCTTTATTGATCATCTGTGAGACACTACACCTGGGTTGCCTTTCCATCCCAGAGTCCAACCCTTACATAATATCTAAAACTGGGCAAGAGTGGTTCTCCAAAGGAAAATATTGGCACTGTTAGCAAAAGAAGGGGAATTGGATATTGGAAAGACAAAAAAAAAAAAATGCCCACAAAATGGGCAAAATAAAAGACAAAATAATTTTGATTAATTAGATAGAAGAGCCGAGAAAATCCAAAATGAAGAATTACTCTGAAGTGGTTAGGCGCCAGTAACAATAGACATTCACTACCAAAATTAGATAAGTATGCAGTAGATTCAGTTCTCATTTCCAGTCCTTATCCCTTTTCTTTTCTTTTTAAACATGCTTTTTATTTTGAAATAATTTCAATCTTACAGAGAAGTTGCAGGAATTATACAAATAAATACTCCTATTTATCCTTTAACAGACTTCGGCAGATTTTAAACATTTTGCATTATTTTCTTTATTATTCTCTCAGAAGATTCAGATTTGCAAAAAAGGCAATGGATTTGGTTTGAGACCAGCTAGGTTTGAGATAAGGTTGGGATATCCAAGTACAAAAGCTCAGCGGACGTTGGGAGGCAAGGGTCTAGAACTCAAGAAATAGACTGCTCACAAAGATATAAATTTGAAGAAAAAACTAAGTGGGACTAATTTGATTGAAGACATGGTTTTTGAGGAAAAGCCTAATTCTGAAAGACAGAAGGTCTTAGTTCTAGCCAATAAAAAGGCATGTGATGTTACATTAATTGCACCTTTTCCGTGTCTTGGTCTCCTTTAATGGGCAAGATCAGGATCATATGGGATTAGTCTTATCTCATGTTTGAAGACTACTTTGAAAATACGTGAAACTTATTATATGGTTCTATCCAGGGGAAATTTATAGAAATTGAAAGTATTGTTATTAATATGGCTTGTAGGTAACGTGTGTGTGTGTGTGTGTGTGTGTGTGTGTATTTTTTGAGACAGTCTTGCTCTGTCACCCAATCTAGGGTGCCCTGGCATCATCATAGCTCACTCCAACTCCAAACTCCTGGGCTCAAGCGATCCTTCTACCTCAGCTTTCTGAGTAGATGGGACTATAGGCCCATGTTACCATGCCTGGCTAGTTTATTAATTTTTTGTAAAGCTAGGATCTCTGTATGTTGCCATGTCTGGTCTTGAACTCCTGGGCTCAAGCGATGCTCCAAAGTGCTAAGATTTCAGACCTGAGCCACAGCGCCCGGCCAACATATATGTTTTATTTACTGCTG
Source organism: Lepilemur ruficaudatus (assembly GCA_963574885.1). Classification (NCBI taxonomy): domain Eukaryota; kingdom Metazoa; phylum Chordata; class Mammalia; order Primates; family Lepilemuridae; genus Lepilemur; species Lepilemur ruficaudatus. The sequence continues at coordinate 25,444 of CAUYRT010047130.1, forward strand.
CTGAGTAACAAACCACACTAAAACTTAGTGATGAAAAACAATCATTTTATTATGCTCAAAAATTCTATGGGTCAGGAATTTAGATAAGGTGCAGTAGATACGGATAACTTGTCTTTGCTCCGCCAGATCTGAAGCTTCAACTGGGAAAACTCAAAGACTGGGGGTGACTCAACGACTGGGAGCTGGAATCATCTGAACATGTCTTCACTCACATATCTTCCAGATGGTGCTGGTCATCAGCTGGAACACCTACCATGTGGTCTCTTGGCATGAGCTAGTTTGGGCTTCCTCACAGAATGCATCCACATTCCTACAATGAATGTCCCAAAAGAGTAAGATAAAACACTTGCACTTTTGTGATCTAACCTCAAAATTTACATAGCATCACTCTCCAGTACACTTTGGTTGAAGCAGTCACAATTGTTTTCCCAAGTTTAAGGGGAAATGTCATAAAAGTTACTTCTCCATGAGAGGAGTGTTAAGGTCACATTGTAAAAAGAGCACTTGGGATAGGAGATACTATTTCAGCCACTTTTGGAAAACACGGTCTACAATAATATATGTATGTACATATAAAGGGAGCTTCCTAACAGTGCAAAAATCAACATCTCAGAGTTATTGTTTATTGTCTGTGGTAGTTGAAAATTGAAGTCTTTCCTCAAAGACTAAGATATAAAGCAGGATTTTACATATTCCCTGCCTTTATTAGGAATTATTTTCCAAAAATTTCTTTCTTTCTTTCTTTCTTTCTTTCTTTCTTTCTTTCTTTCTTTCTTTCTTTCTTTCTTTCTTTCTTTTTTTCCTTCCTTCCTTCCTTCCTTCCTTCCTTCCTTCCTTCCTTCCTTCCTTCCTTCCTTTTCTCTCTCTCTCTCTCTTTCTTTCTTTCTTTCTTTCTTTCTTTCTTTCTTTCTTTCTTTCTTTCTTTCTTTCTTTCTTTTTCTCTTTCTTTCTCCTTTCGAGAAACAGTCTTGCTTTGTTGCCTGGGCTACAGTGCAGTGGCATCATCACAGCTCACAGCAACCTCAAACTCCTGGGCTCAAGTGATCCTCCTGCCTCAGCCTTCTGAGTAGCTCAGATTACAGTGTGAGCCACTAAACTCAGCCAAATTTCTTAAAAGTATACATTTTGCACTGTTTTGACTAACATTTTGCT